>JAODJX010000065.1:8983710-8995702 GCA_026776945.1 Isichthys henryi | reverse complement strand
AGATGTGCGAGTGAGTGCTCAGATAGAGATGTGCGAGTGAGTGCTCAGATAGAGATGTGCGAGTGAGTGCTCAGATACAGATGTGCGAGTGAGTGCTCAGCAGAGATGTGCGAGTGAGTGCTCAGATACAGATGTGCGAGTGAGTGCTCAGATACAGATGTTCGAGTGAGTGCTCAGCAGAGATGTGCGAGTGAGTGCTCAGATAGAGATGTGCGAGTGAGTGCTCAGCAAGAGATGTGCGAGTGAGTGCTCAGATACAGATGTGCGAGTGAGTGCTCAGATACAGATGTGCGAGTGAGTGCTCAGATACAGATGTGCGAGTGAGTGCTCAGCAGAGATGTGCGAGTGAGTGCTCAGATAGAGATGTGCGAGTGAGTGCTCAGACAGAGATGTGCGAGTGAGTGCTCAGATAGAGATTACATCAGACAAGGCCCCTCATACTCCAAGCTAAACCACCCAACCTTGTTCGGTGTGTAACGAAATGGAAGTCGTGCAACTGAGATGTCTAAGATAAGCAGAATTTCCTGCCAGTGGCCTATAATTCTCTTTCTTCCACAATTAAAAAGACATTCGTGGTACTTACTGGCCAAAGTAAGAGACCCGATAAAACAATCTGCATGTTTATTCAGTTGTTACAGAAGCATTTTTCTGTATTTTTCCTCCATTCAAACAAACAGACTGCATTTGACAATCATACTTAGAAAAATATAGATTAGCAGTACAGTAAAATAAAATAAAATTAAAAAAAAAAATCAGTGTTTATTCCAATAGAAATTTGTTTATTAAACTGTAGAAATGCAAATTAATGCTTTAAGCATAAATTTCTTTCTGAGATGCAGAACAGGCCAACGGCGCAAACTCCATGTTATTTTATTTATTTTTCTTGTAAAATACAGCCCAGTAATTTTGCAATATGAGGCATGTCGGTATGTCGAGGAAGGTGTTGATCAGAACGAGGCACTCTCCAAGCTCTTTCCATCAGGCCATCATATGCCCCTGCATTAAGAATGCCATTTGCGGCCCGTCATCAAGAATTTATACAAACCTCTTTGTTTATTTTGCTCCTTATTGCTGTACAGGAGCCGTCAGGTTGCTGAAGAGGTTGAGAAGTCGCTACTGAGCAAACCTCCCCCTACATCTTCCATGCAAGCAGTGACTCCAACTTGCCAGCTATTCCCTGATCCTGAGGGTCAAAAGGGAGCCAGAGAGTGGGGTGGGGGGAGAAGACAATACCCCAAGTGACAGAGAAACACAGGCATTCCACAGTGCCTCTGCAAACCAAGTCTTCTGATAGTTATGAATGTTCGCCACCATCTAAGCACTTTCTTCATCCCTTCCCTCTACTTTCGCAGCCGACTCAATCGTTTGAAAGAACCAAGCGCTCAGTTCCTTTCAATCTGCTCAATGTCCAGTTCACCTCCTAGCTGACTGACGTCCCTCTCTGTATCGCTCTCTTTCACGTTATCCGTCAGATCCTCGGATGTGATGGAATCACTGTCCAGGGCTTCGTTTGACAAGTCGTCTTTGCTGCCCCTGACATCCCCGTTTTTCTGTTCAGGATTTGCTTTAAGGCCACACACAGGGGTGAGATCAGTCCCACAGAGGTCAGTGTTGCAGTAGGAAGACGTCACTTCACTTGACAGGCAGCTGTCAGCCCCACTGATGCCAGGCCAGCTAAGACTCTGGAAGTTCCGTAGGGAAAGTTTCTGGAGTGGGGGGAAGGGGGGGGAAGACCATGTGATTTGGTACTGTTGCCCCATCAATGCACGAGAGTGATTTCAGTCATTCCAACATACTTTTTACTAGGGCTGGGCGATTAACAGAATAATTTCATTTATGGATATTGGCTTTCAATTATTATCACAACTAATCAAAATCGAGATAAAACGATTATTGTGCCACATTTTGTTTCACAATGATGCCCCCATTTTGTCGTTTTAAATCCAGCACAGCCCTTTCCAGCCGTTATTTTTTTTTTTTTTAAATATCTCTCAATTGAATTACATTTATAGGAGTTTATTAGTTCAAAGAAATAAGATGTTAAAAGTTCACTAAAGGCATGATTATTTCCAAAGTCAATGAATAATCGTGTTAATTGTAATCTAAATATTGACCAAAATAATTGTGATTATGGTTTATGCCATAATCGAGCAGCCCTAGTATTCAGTAATCTCAACTGTACAGGTCATAGTGGAACACCCTGAGCTAGTGAGCTTCCACCCATGCAGTTATTTATTTACACCCATCAGTAATGCATTTAATAATGCATTTGTAACATTTCAGATCCAAAATTATATATTTTTTTTTCAGTTGCCAAAAATAAAACAACATTTTTATGACATTTAAGCATGAATAAGACAGAAGAGAAATAGTGGGCAGACAATGTTTTTATATTTTATAAATATAGAAATATAGAAATATTCTTTAAAAACATTCATGAAATGGTGATTCAGGTTAAGTACTTTTCCTGATAGATGCAATACAGCTCCAATCAAAACCTAAATCTGCAATCTTGACTGTTCAGGCGACTTCAGAACTGTTGTGCAAGATCCCACATTGGGGCTAGACCCAGTTCAGTCACACAGGGCGTTATGTCGGGGGATTGAGCAGGTTCTCTCCCACTTTATTTCTCATTTCCAAGTTGAATGGGAATCGCATAAAGCATATGAACACAAACACACATACAGCAAATGCGACGTGGCAGATAGAGGGCAGCTGACAGATTGATAACGCTTACGCATGTGTACACATTTTGTGCTGCAGGGTTTGGTAATACTCCACAAATGCCCCCACCACTGGGGGCAACAGCTGATCGCAGGACTTCGTTCGCCTGGATGCAATCCTACTGTATCCATGTCTGTAGGGAGGTCTGAGGCCTAGCACTGTACAGGATGCAAGGCGAGACACCCTGGATGGGATGCCAGTGCACCATAGGGTGCGTAAACTACTCACTGTCACCCACTATAAACAATTTAGCAACACCGATTACCGTAACCATACCGTAACACGCATGCGCAACAAGAGCAGGATTCCAACCCTTGACACTGGAGGTGTGAAGCAATACTGTTTCCAAAGAGCCATTGTGCTGCCCTATTCCTTATATCAAAATTTTAATATTGATCTTCCCCCAGAAATATTCAAGCTAGCAACCTTGTTCTAAGGTAACAGCAAGGCAAGACCTTAACTGCCACATACTTTACTGCAAAAGGGGGAGAAGAGACACCTTTGCACAAAACCTAAACTTGTTGGAGATAGACTGCACTGCATTGGTCACTAGATGGCACGCATCAGAAAAAGGCGTTTCCAGCCTGGGCTCCAAATCTTTGTTTGGAAGCTTAGTCTGTAGAGAGGTGTGTGTACCCAACCAAAACAGGTCACAGTGTTTTGCTGCTGCAGTTGTTCAGCTAAACCACAGCAGCAATGCATTAAGTAAGACATGACCACTACAGATATAGATAACGTGCTTGAACTCGCTGTGCACATAAAACATAAGGCGGAGATTAAACCACTGTCAGTTGCTATTAAATAAGTCAGCTTGTAATTCTATTTTCACTAGTCTAGCATTCAAAATGTCAAGGGATAAACAGTGTAAAACTGCATTTAACAGGACCGATGGCAATTTAGTTCCCGCTGAAATGTTATACAAGGCGGGGCAAGTGGCACTCTGTAAAATCCAATTTGCAGTGCAGCTGCTGGGCCCAGAAAAACACGATTTTGAAAACAACACCCCCCTCCCAAAAAAAGAAAAAAGAAAAAAAATTAATCTCTAGGGTTTACGCAGATTCTCATTTCATTACTTTTCGACAGGCCCCTCTCTGCACTATAAGGAACCGAGGGCTTTGTTCCAGAAGAGTAGTCTGAGCAGCTGCCGGGATGGAAACAGTCTCGTTAAAGAACTATCCCCCAGAAACATCAATACAGGAACAAGCAAACCCTCCTTGCGTCCTCTCACAAAGCCATACAACACGCACAGCTTCACAAAAGGAAAGTGAACCTATTCTGAGTGGAAAAATCTCAATAATTAAAATATAATGAACGTGGTGCTTTGTATATTGGCGAGTGTTGAGGGATGTACAGTAAGGTGTGTGTTAAGCTCCATCTGTCTGTTGGGGCAGGGTGCAGAGGCTCACTGCTGGATACATGCCCAGGCATGTCCCCCCCCACCCCCACTACCTCCAGCCACTAGGAACGCACCTCAACTATGAGCAAGATGCCCCCTACCCCAGGAATTGCACGCCTGGGAAAAGGGGCATACGTTTGTGACCTCAAAGCCAAGTTAGTGAGGAGAAGAATAAATAGAAGATACAGCAGTGCTGTGAAATGCCCACTGTGCATTTTTGAGGATGGTATAATTCAGAAAAGAAAACTCAAACTCAAGATTCACCCCCACAACTTCCATATCAGGCAAAAGATACAACTGTAATAACGATACTTCCTTAATGTTTTCTTGTCTTTTCGCCTACCCCATTGCGCTCTCCAAGAGACACACAGACACAGGTGAGAGCAAGTTTGGAGGTCAGCACAGGGTCAGTTAGCATGCAGGGCCCCTGGAGCTGGGGGTTAAGGACCTTGCTTAAGGGCCCGCGGGCCTGTAACTATTTAGCAGAGGCTGGGGATTGATGTCGCGACCTTTTGATCACGAGCATAGGGGCTTAGTCCCCCGAAGCCACATGCTGCCCCCTTGGCAAGAGGAGAGAGAAAAACGAATACAGAAAGCTCACGGATGAAGGCCAGAAGCGAAGTGTAAAGTAACAAACTAAATTTGGAAGGTTTTTTAAGTTGTCATACTCGGCTTATTCCCCAAATTGCACAAGTGTCCATCTACAATTTGGACATCTAAACAGTATATTGCCTCCCAGTTATGGTAAGAATCTTGAAGACTGCTTTTCCAGATGAGCTTGTTACACGATATCCACCCACGTTGCACCCTCCGTGCCCATCTCACTCATGTATCCTATTAATGAGACTGACTGCCAGAGAATTCACACCCAGCTGTAACAGCATAACTGTGAGTCTGAAAGGCCACTCATCCATACATGCTACTCTGTTTACTAAACAGGAGCCTTGCCACCCTGCAGTTACGGCATACCTGACTGGGGCATTGCCAGACCACTCCAGATGGTGTATTCTGGAAGACCTGCTTTAAGAGCCTGTCCTGAAAACTGGAATACATGAAGACCTAATACTGCATTTCACAACACTGTCAAAAATTCAGTTTGCACTTGGTTGTATATATGGGGCACAAAAATTAAAAACAAACAGATCAACAAGCAAAAAATTTCCTACAAGCAGATGTGGACACTTTAATGAAATTAGGAGCTGGCCATGAATGACGAAGGTAACTGTCATCATGGTGTAGAAGCACGCATGCAAGTGTGCGCAAGCAAATCTGCAGTTTGTACACGAGCCGGAACTGATAATCAGGGTTTTCGGACTTCACATGGCTCTTGAACTTCACGGATCCCATATCTTTTTTGGAACTATTGATGAAAGAGTCTGCCAATGCTTAGAAGCTATCTGTAATCGTACGTTATCATACTGGTTAGCTATTCTGGCAAGGTGCTCATACCTCCAAGCTGTACAGGCCATTTTCTACATCAAACTTTGTACAATGGAAGTATATAATTAACCAAAAGTATAGCGAAGTACAGACAATTCAAGTAAGACCACTTTCCAAACTTCAGCTTGTTGAAACTGAGACAGACAAAGTGGGAGAATTGTAACTAACTGTATGCAGCTTTTGGAGTTTATTCATGTGAAACAATGAAAAAGAAAAAAGGAAAAATAAAAAAAAAAAAATCACACCAATTTTACTCATGTGACCAGACTGTTTACAATACTGAGAGCCATCAAGCATTTTTAACCATAACAGCCTCTCAACATACGTCCAAGACAGACAGGTGCAAAATTCATTTTGTTCAATGGTATGTATAAACACCTGTGATATCTGGGTACTTTTGAACAAAATTTTGAAATTAATTTATCAGCATGTGAAAAATAATACGCCAAACGTTACTGAAAACTCTGTACCAAGATGCTAACGCAAGCAGTTTTCAGATGATTTATCATTCTGTGAAGCAATAGTCTTGTTTTGCTTCTTAAAAGCCACGAGGAAGCAAGAACAAAGGCTCAGTTTAAAAACCAGTCCTCATCATTTGAAACTTCTTCAGCCCTGGACAGGCCTCAGGCCAAGCTAGGGAAGACAGCTTGTGGTAGACATTTTGCCATTGAAAAATTCGACCGAAAAAAAAAGTGCCATTAATCCTCAGTGGTGGCAACATTATACTCAAAGACCACCCAAGTCAATCCTTTGCTGAGGGCAGTAAAGCCTACCATCTGTCCATTTAAACCAACTCGAAAGTTCTAGTTCCTCAGCACTCAACATATCATGGGCTGAAAGGGGGGGGGGGGGGAAATCTAGAAATATACCCTGAGAGGAAGCAGGTCATAAGAAAAGGTCCGACCTTCTCAGGTATTCGCATTTTTAATCTTAGCCTAAGACCATCTTGATCACTGTGAAATTTCTCCTATTACTTGAGTGGTATGGCATAATGCTAACTTATAAGGCAAATGTAGTATTACATCATCATCTCTGCAGGGAGTATCACATGACCAGGCTTCATACTTATTAGTTCCACCAGCCCCTGGTTCTGTGGGAATAGTATATATTAGCATGCTCCATTTTGTTTCGATCTAACTTATCAGAAACCCAGAATGACGCCATTCCCGGGGACCTGTAATCTCCACTCTGTGAGTCTGTGTGAGTGTTTGATTCCCTCTTTGGCCCAGAAACAGCCGCTAGTATTTTTTCCATGTTGTTGCTTTACCAGATACTAGATTTTGTGCATATACACCGTATCTTAGCTCAGACTCCTTAAGTTAGAAATTTAACTGCCTGACGACAACACAGGCTGGAGTGAGAGAATGAGAGTAAGGCTGGCATGAGGTCCTCATGCAGTTATCTGAATGAGATGGCAGCAGCCAGTGATCCTTGCAGCGCGAAGCACAGTCAGGGGTGATTTTCGCTTAATAATCTGCCCATTAGAATGAACGTCGGTGGCTAAACGAAAAGAAGGTGCATATCATTACCTCATCCAGGCCTCTACAGTGCAACACTTCTATTGCATATGTGACTAAAAATCAATATGTGGGAATTACCAAAACAATTCCCCCCACGTGCTGCGAAATCAACTGAACAATGATAGCATGTGTAGTAATACCTGTAGTTCTATTCGGAAAGCTAATTTGAGTTAACTAGTAACTTCGGGAACGTTAAAATTTGTATTCCCAGTATGCATTCTGTTGCTAAACAACCCATCTTTGAGCTTTCGAAACAAAGTAACTGATGCTCATGATCAACAAAGTAGCTTTTGCAGTGACCCACTGCATAATGTTTCACTGAACACTTAAATGACTGAAGCCAGTCAGTAATGACCTAATGATAGTAGCTAAAGAAAAATGTTATCGATTACTCATTACTTCAAGAGGGACGTTGATGTTATGGACAAAATAGGGAGATGACATTTTCTCAGAAGTAACGATTATGCTACTGAACGATTAGGATTCTGAGAGATACGGTACTGATTACTGATTAAAAGTTTAAATAATGATTAAATTATGTTTGTAAAAACTATGATACTATTCCTTTAAAAGCGTGTTGACTTAAACCATTTCAAAACTTCTCTTAAAATAATCCCAGTGTTTGCAGCGACCATCCAACACACCCAAGGATTTTTTGACTTGGCTATGTGCAGACCTCATACGACTAATCAATGTCTCTCTGACTTTTAAATACTAATTTAGTTGGTTAATTAAATAAGCTGGTGGTGACATCTAACACATAACCGGAATTGCTGGGCTGCCCCCAGGAGAGGTTTGGGAACTGAAGCTGTGTCCATCTAGCTATCCAGCAAAATATCAGTAACCTTTTGGAGAACAGAAGAAACCCTGTTTGTTTTATTGTGTTACTCTTAGTTATGTTCTAATGGCAAACTGTATTTTTGCTCTGAGCAAATGTATACTTATTACCCAGATAAACAGCTTTAAACATTTCCTTTGACTGCCTAAGACTTTTGCATTGTGGGGACCATTTTCAGAAGATCTGCGAATGCAATCAAAAAAGTAAAAATCCAAAAAGGCTCAAATTTTGTTTGGTTACTTATGGTTAAGGTTAGGGCTGGGTAGGAGTTAAGGTCGTCATGTTGGGATTAGAGTTTTCCGCCTAGAAATGAATGGAGAGACTGTCATGCAAAGATATCATTACAAACCTGTGTGTGTGTGAAACACAGAGGGAGAAAGTGCAGGGTGAGAAAGTGAGAGTGGGAAGGTGTGTGTGGGTGGTCCAGGTATGCGTCACATTGTGCGAGTATCCGTATGTTATGTGTATCAGTGCAGGTTTCCTTTGTGTGTTTTTTTTTTTTTAACTGACTGATTAGTGCCCAGTTTTGAATAAAATCGCGCTACTTGGAAAATGACTAACATAGGGATGAACCCTGGGCTCTTTTTTTAAATGAATCTGCTCTATGCTGATAATTCCTTGCATGTTTTGAGTCGTCGTTTTCTCCAAACACAGGTTTTGAACCATAATTACTGCCACGGCTTTGCACTTTGAAGATGTGCTCACCTATACCTTTTTAACTCAAGTAACAAGTCTAGCAAGTATTGCACTAACCTTGTTAAAACCGTAAACAACATCCCGAAGAACTTATTTTGTTTTTAAAACAGGATTTGTCTGCAGTTTCAGCAAGACCGTTTACAAATTCGTGGCCCATTTAGAAGCTCAGGCTGCCAGCTATCACTGACCTGGGTCATCTTGGTCAAGTCCAGGGAAGGTCTGGATTCCTTGCCCTCACCGGGCCTCCTGCGCTTCATGCCGATTTTTTTGTCGTTCAGGACGCAGGGCTGCGAGCGGCTTCGGGAGAGTCCTCCCGGGGCCAGACGTCTGCCTAACTCCGGCATGGACTCCGGGGAGCAGGAGGCTGAGGTGTAACGTGGCTCGGTGGGGATGATCAGCTCACGAGACAGGGAGAGGGCCTTGGGAGGCTCCTGGAGGCCGGCGAACGAGAAACAGGAGAAGTCAAGAGCGGACGGCAGGCCGTTGGAACGGGCTGGCAGGCTGAAGCTGGAGCTACGCTGCATGGTGGGCGAGTCCCTTGGCAGGCCAGCCGAGCTCCGCTGCGCGCTCCCTCCGCTGTGGCAGCGGCGCTTCTCCACAGGCGTCCACACCCGTGAGCCCTGTGGCCGCCAGGCAGAGAGAGAATGGGAGCGGCACTGACGCTTGCTAGGGGGCGCCGCCGTGGGTGAAGATGCGGCCTTGACGTCACTCAGGCTGAGGTCCCGGATCAGGTCAGTGATGGGAATGTTAGTTGGGTCCGACTCCTGGGCCCAGAAGGGGCTCCTTGGGCGTACCTCGGGCAGCGTACCCCACAGGTTCTCCAGGTTGGGACTCTCGTCCTGCTGGAGGCCGCACCTTCGCCCCAGGTCCCGCCATCGATCGGCCTCTGCGACACACAGGCACATGCAGTCGCCATTAGCTATGTCTACATGTTGGGGTACAAACATATAAATAAAACTGCTTATATACAAGCATACAGCAATCTTAAGAGGTCATTTGCAGCAAACATGCTAGCTTATTTAAAATTACATCAGCTCAAATATTAAATTATATTCCTATACACACACACACTTCTAATATAACACACATTTACAAAGCAGTAAGGAAATCTTTGTCCTAAAGTAAAAATAACACAACTATAATTAAGAAAAACAAGCTAAAGAATGGCCTACTAATTAAATCGGCAGTACATGAACTGCCTACTAGACGCAATCAAGGGCAGCAAGACAACCACAAGTAATAGGAGCTCAAAGGCAAGGTAAATAAATCTACCTGCAACCTGGGTGGTCTGCTGCAGTATGCAACATCTCTGACAAGTATAACCTTGACAATCGCGATCATGGCAACACCATCCTATCACTGCTCTGATGCAACATCATGTGACATCCGCAGAAGCTCAGCACTGAGTTCATGTTAGAATTAAAGTTTTGGAATCAAACAGATCCCCGCAACAGAATCATTGTAAGTGGGTGTTACTTGGTGCTTTCTCATGATTTAAATATGAAAGAAGAACTCAAAGGACTGGAACAGGAATTCAGAACTATGAACTATGTAACACGAGAAAGCAGAATACTTCTGAGAAATTAACTTGCAGTAGGTATCAGAAAAGGGGTGGCATGGTGGCGCAGTGGTTAGCACTGTTGCCTCACACCTCTGGAACCAGGGTTCGAGTCTCCGCCTGGGTTACATGTGTGCGGAGTTTGCATGATCTCCCCATGTCGTCGTGGGGTTTCCTCCGGGTACTCCGGTTTCCCCCCCACAGTCCAAAAACATGCTGAGGCTAATTGGTGTTGCTAAATTGCCCGTAGGTGTGCATGTGTGAATGAATGGTGTGTGAGTGTGCCCCGCGATGGACTGGCCCCCCATTCTTGGTTGTTCCCTGCCTCGTGCCCATTGCTTCCGGGATACGCTCCGGACCCCCCGCGACCCAGTAGGATAAGTGGTTTGGAAAATGGATGGATAGGTATCAGACAAGGGCCTGCCAACACTGATACATTGATCAACAATAGATCTAAGATGGTCAAATGGAAAATATGGGTGAACAACGCCCATGTTGGATTTTCAGCAACAGTATTCCACATTACTGGCTCCAACTTAATGCTTGAGAGTCAAGAGCCACTTCATAAAAAAAAAAAAATTAAAAATTAAAAACAGGCAGGAAGCCACTCATGGGCCCAGTCTGTTTGTCCTGCCAAGCAGAAAAGCAGATGTTAAAAGTAAGGACTATCTGGCCTTGGGAAGAGTTTTCCAGAAAAGTGAAGAACTAGCAGTCTTACTGTCCAAATTCCTGGAAGGGTTACTAGCCTTAACAAATGTGCGAGATTAACCTGAAGCATCAGTGGGACCATCTGACCTATAAATTCATGAATTTATATTTAAAAAATCCCAACAATGCCCACAACGTGAGTTCGAGACAAAACACTGAACGCCACACACCACCTACCATTGTGGGGCCGGTGCCGAACAGCAGCCAAGGCATCGGAAAGCAAATTACTGACCCGATGCTAGTACAAAACGCTATTGATTTCTGATGAGTTTGCGCGTGTCCATTGTTAGTCAAACCCTGCATGCTTCTCCCAATTTTTTATTTTTTTTTGTTTACTCCTACTGTGGCCGTGTTGTTCCATAACCAAAGTTCATTGTTTCAAACAACTGAACAGCGTGTCCTTGATCTTGGAAGGGAAAATTTGGGAATAATTATATCAGCAGTAAGATATAATCGGAAGCAAAATTCCATGGAGAAAGTAATAGAAAAACAAACAGGTTTTCTAAATCACATTTAGTACCCATATACATCTTGAGGCCGTTTACCTTTCTATAACAGTATGTTTACTGTACTCTATGTAAGATATATAAAAGCTTGAAGCAGACAGGTCAGTTATAGTGATCCCTGCATTCATCAGCCACATGACGACAGTGCAATAACGTTCTTTATTAATGTCCTGACCAACAATAGGGCTGGAAATGTCAGATGTGTTTGTCCTGTGTCAAGCCTCCGAGGGCCAAAAGCCGATGAAGGAGGCCGTGATCAGCCACCCGCACTCTTATCTGAGCCATCTGTCAGCAGGACTCCAATGAGTGTGACGATTCAGCCACGGCGCAGTACCAGGGACCAAACGCGGTGCTGCGGCCCAAAACCCAGGTGCAAAGTGCGAACGGATCACAGAGTACGGCACGGGAAGACCCAGGCGGCAGCTAGCAGAACTCCAAAAGAAATGCGCTGAGCGAGCGGAACTGTTGCAGCAGCTGCATAACCCCAAAGTCTTATCATACACATAAATGCATTTTAAGCCGCTATCTCTTCACATTTAAGTTCTGGCAGCCTTCCTAAATGCGGCCTCCTTCCGGGCTGAAGGCAGCCTGACCCTGAATGGGGGG
>JAODJX010000065.1:8962138-8983610 GCA_026776945.1 Isichthys henryi | reverse complement strand
CCCCCCCCCCCCCCCCCCCCCCCCCCCCCCCCCCCCCCCCCCCCCCCCCCCCCCCCCCCCCCCCCGCCGGCCCCCCCGCGGCCCCCGGCGCCCCCCCCCCCGGCCCCCCCCCACTTACCCACAGAGGCAAAGGAGAAAAGAGCTGTCCCTCTGTTCATAGTCTGTAAACAGAACAGAATGGCTTAGAAAGCTAAGCCTCCCTATCGCCTTCGCTCATTTCAGATATTACTGTCCGTACTGCTTCCACATTTCTATGCAGTTGTTTATTACGCCGCAAAGGCATCTTACAGCTTTGATGTTGTAGCAGGAGTGTTACGCTAAGAAGTTAGCAAACTCGTTATAATGAGGTATACAAGTAAAGGACAAAACTCACTATCCAAAGAAATGTAGACCTGACAGGACTATAGATCCTTGCTTAAGAGTGAGAACCCTTCAGCCACTCATTGGTGCCTGCTGGGCTCCAATCCAATCAACAAGAGGTACTTCAGCTGCAACTGGATCGGAACAGCCAAGTACGGCCGTGTGCTTTTACATGGCTATAGAGAAACCTCACTCCATGCGACTGGGATTCGTTTTAGATTTATGACCGCTGGGTTTTGGCTTTGGCAAAACCCTAAACCACTCTTTCAAAAATGTCAGACACAACTCATTTAATGTCCGACACGCCCTTTTAATAAAATCCTACTTAATGCAGCACCAATAACATGTCACGTTTGTGACCAGTGTTGATAGGATTCTATTCATTAAAATCTGTTGCAAATTGTAGCTTAAAAATCTGTTTTCCACATATCCAGAGGTACTATATTACATAACAACATTTAACTGGCAAGAACCATTTTAAATTATGAAACAATTTTTTAAACTCAGAAGCAGGATGAAGACCGTTGTAGTAAATGCCAGTACACCACATCACTGAGAGTAACAGAAATGAATCTTGAGTCACAGTAAAACTATGCTCACAAAAAGTACCTTTCAAACTAAAAGAAACCGTCAGTTATCATTGTAGGGGATTGAAAAGTGCTAAGGAGGTCTCAGATAATCCTACGTTTATCTCGGCCTTTGTTTTTACTGGCAACCAGGTTTCTGTTGCACCCTGCTAATCAAATGTAATATCTTACCAGCTCAGAGTGTGACTGCCTGAGTGTTACATCATCAACACCCTTCTTCTTTTCCAGTGTCTTAGAATAAATGATCACCATGGTAACACACATCTTTGCCCAAATGCATTCCAGAGCAGGCAAAGGGCATCGGGCGCCATGTTTACTGCCGGGGCGCGGGAGGTGTAGGTCGGCGGGACGCGTGGCTGGCTGCCCATCTGTAGATCGCCCTCAGGCTCTCCTGGAATGCTCTTCACACCTCCTCCAAAGCCCTGTGCAAACACAAAGACATGTGCCATCAGCTCGCCGAGTGCCTTTGTCTTCCTACCCGAGAAACTCACAGCCAAACTGGCAGGCGAAGGCGAGTGCGTGGGGAGGGCCGTACCCATCAGGCTACAGGTATCAGTCTGTGACCTTTCACGGCGCTAGTTAAATAGCTACAGTGTAGAAACAAACAAGTCTGAAAGATCGAACCAGTTACTGCACGTTGAGTCACTTACACACATTTCAAGAAGGGATAAATAATTTGATTACACTCCTTAATTCCAAACCATTTTTCCAATACAAGTCATGGCTAAATAGTCATTTAGTTATCCTGGAGTACACTGCACAAAGCAAAGAAAGTCGAACTCGGATCACAAAATCCTCAAGCAAGCTTGGAATAGCTCTGACCTTGCGGTTATCCAAACATCTACCCTCCTCTAACTCTGGTGCCATAAGCTGTAAATCAGCTGATTAGGTCCAGCATTTGATCTTCATATCTGCACCTTCTGCAGCTTTTAATCTCAACATTTGGTCGACGAGAAATGGATATGGTCATGGACTTCACTGTTCGTAAACGAGGATCCCTTTACCCCAAGTGTCATCCGGGCAAATCCACAAGAGAGAGAGAAGCATGGGAACACAAGGAAAGGAAGACAGAACCAAGAATAGCAAACAGAATAGCAGAGCAAGGCAGATCGAGAGAGAACGAAACACAGAAGAGGGGTAACCTAGTCCCTTGCGCTAGTGTCTGTCAAACAAAAGAGCATTGTCCCGAAGATGAAACACCGTGGGAAACAAAGAAGTGACATCAGGAACAGATCACAAGACCCCGGTGGCTGTCCACGAGGAATGGGAGCCAAGCTCGTCCGCGGGATGGGAGAATAGAGCCAGCTAGTGTTTCGTCTCACGTTGGTCAATGCCAACAGCATGCATACGATTCCTATTACTTACATTTATCACTTAGGGTCAATGGCGTAAGAAGAGGCACCCAAGGCTAGGCTCTCTGAGCAGGGGATGACAGCAAGTTATGGGGAGAGGCCCACAGCTCTGTAGGTTGTCAGTCGAGTTGGGGGTGGAGGGGTCAGGAAAGAGGATGGCCCCATGAGGGCCCCATGAGTGATGGAGGATGGGGGCAAATGGGAGCAGCACAAAAAGAAAAGCCATGGATAACCAAAATGATCCTGTTCACCGGAAAGAACCAACAGTGGCATTTATTACAGACTCAAGCAACTGTCCCACACTTTGATAACCTTTCACTTATATAGGCAACATAACCTAAGATCTGTAGCCTTCCACAATGAATACCACTAAACGCATAAAAACAAAGCTATAAATAAAGGCCCAAAATTGGTCATATTTGAGCACAATTATATATTGTGATAACGTTTTCCATGCGTGGTTTGTGGTTCAGCTGGCTAAGCCTCTGTGCCTGTGATCAGAAGGTAGCTGGTTTCAGCCTGGCCTTGGCAGAAGTTACATCAAGACCCTTAAGCCCAGCTCCACGGGTGCCATAGGTAGCTACCCTTGTGGCCGTGATACCCAAACTTGCGCTCATCTGTGTGTGTGTGTGTGTTTCATGGAGAGCAGGATAGGGTAGGCAAAAAGAGAATTTCTCCACAGGGATCAATATAATATCCTACTTCTTCATTTAGACGAACACTGTTCTCAGTGCTTTTGCACCTTCTACCAAAGTTGGGTAATTCAGGTGCAGAAAGTAAAAGTCCAGACCGGGATTTTGTTTCAACCAACCAGCATAAAGAATATTCTGTAACTCTTTATGCTCAACTGGTTGGTTGAAGCAAAATCCCAGTCCAGACTTTTACTCTCTGGATCTGAATCTGCTGCAAACATCATCATCTGACAGGAAACTATATATATTTTATAATGCTTTGGTGTCAAAAGGTATCTTGGAATCACATGGGACGATCTTCAATAAAGTCACATGAGGGACAGGTAATCCTACTTTTTTGCGTTAAGCCTGAACTCAAAATTCAGATTTCTGAATTTCAAAGAGTTTTTCCTTCAATGCTGACAATTATATGTAATAAACCAAAATAAAACACTAGCATAAATAATACTGCAGTCACATTGGCGTTACATTACAAATAATCCCTTTAAAAAAGGGGGATCTCATGTGTCACCATTACCTACAGGTGAACGACGATAAGCATTGCTTGAACGAAGCCTGTACAATTTCAACATGACTCTCTGGAAAGCCCGTGAATTCACCATTGTCTGTTTGGTTCCATGGGGGATCTTACCATCCTGAACGTAATCATGCCGCAATTTTGTTTGCTGACATAAGATCATATAGGGTTTACGCAATTCTCCACAGAATTCCGAGCCTTTTCATAAAGCCAGTATCATAGCAACTCTATGCCTGCACTTCAAAATAAAAAAGCAAACAGAAATCGGTTCTGGCTAATGAAAGAACTGCTCCATGGGGCCTCTGTGGTCTTTCCCAGCATTAAATCCCTCATACCAGTTATACTGTGTTACCACACAAATGCAAATAACCAACATGGTCACCCCTTAATGTTGGATTTATGGGGGGAGAGAAAAACCGTGACTTTTAACAAGCATGTGGAAGCTACTACTTTTCACAAGGTCACTGCAGTGTTACAGAGGGGCTCTGTACTGTACAAGTTGAACCTCAAAAAGCAAGGAGGGTAGTATTAAGATTAACATGGGACGGTGCTTTTCATCGCTGAGGACAATCATGTTAAGGCTGGAGAAACTAAACGCTTAAGAGACTTGAGATATTACGGCAGAAGGAAACATTTAGAAGGAATCAATTATTAATGGAATCCCAGAAGTGGACACTGATGGGGAACACAAATGCCATTTGGTGACATACAGAAGATATGCAGAGAGAGAATTTCAGTCCTCTTGACAGCTGCTTAGGGAATCTTAACAAAACCAGCCCAAAGACAAACACACTGCATCCCATATATTAACCTGCAATCAAATACACACACAGTCAAGGACACTTTTTGAAATTTTTATTCCGAAAGAGATGCAGCCATGGACAGAACAAACAGGACAGGCTCTTCTTACAGCGCTAATGAGCCCGATTTAGTGTGCACTTCAGAAACAAGTGTGGGAAGGACCTGAGGCTCACGGATGGCAGCAGCAAACTCGGGCGTTTACGAAAGGTTGCGTATATGGCAAGTATATGGCAAGTAGAGTTGCAGGTAATCTCCATAACTGGACTGAGGGTGCCAAACGATAATGGCAATCCATCTCAGATCTTTAAAGGAATCTGCATGTCTGCCTGCTTCTCTTCGTATCACGATTTCAGCCACTATACAACAAGGAGACCAGAGAAGAATCACTTCCCTCAAGCAGTGTCCCTCACATCTCACATGCATAGCAAGCACATGTTCTCAGGAACAATCACAATCTGCTATAAATGACAGTCGGGCACCCTAGAGACGAAACACTGAAAGAGGGGCAATATGATGAAGAATGGCATTTCCTCTTAAAGAATTTCATCAGCTTAGATGAAATTGTCATAAAATTGCCACCGCAAACCATAGGCGTTAGATTGCAATATACGTTGCATGATGAAGTATGGCTGTGCAGTTTTCCCATAATACAGCAAAACAATGCTGAGATGAGGGATTTTTGGCATGAAGACATGAAGCAGTGGTTTTTGATAAGCGATATTAAATATCGGATGCACAGGTTGACATATTGCATTTTAGAAACAACAACCAATCACGTATGTTCTTGAGACATTTAAAACTTTTGACAAGCTAAAAATGTTTAATTACAAAACCAGTAATGCATGGAACACGTAGTTGTTAGTTAGAGCACAATTTAAGAACAGGTTCCCTTGTTGAGTCATACAAGCAGGATATTAAACATACAGGATGTATGTTTTAAACACAGCAACTTCATAAAAAAGAGTCAGAACATTCTGCAAACTACTACTGTGTAAATGCATTAGTTAAAAGATAACACTTAATAGGTAAAAATCTAATCACATCTTGTGCCTACTGAGATAAACGGAAACATTGCCTCTGGCATCTTTTTAACTTTTCATTTAGCTATAACCCAGCCTGCATGTTTAAATTTATACAGTTGCTTTGATGTTTGTAATGAGGGCAAGCAGAATGCATTCTAATGCTTCTGCTTTTGAATGCCAAACCTATTAATCAACTGCTAGGGCATTCTCGATATGAGCTCTTGAGTTGTTCTGATGCAGTGTTTCTCGACCCCAGTCCTGGTGGGCATGTGCAGGTTTCCCCAGCAACCACAGAGAGAAAGCTAAACTGGTTCAATTAGCAGAACAATTAGCTGGATCAACACGCACGTCTTTATCACAGCCCAACGTGCTGGTGCCAAGAGACAAATGAGGTCTGTCCACAGAAGCTTGAAAGCACAGCGGACATGATACATACTTGAGGTGTGGGATAATGTTGACCTGATTGCTGGACTCAAATTGCTAGCAACAAGTCAACACAAAATTATTTTATAATTAATGGAAACAAAAAAATTATGAATCACTGAATGCAGTTTGCATTTCCATATATTAATGTTTTAATACTAATTAAAATTAATTTCAAATTAACAGCCTCAAACTCCAAGAAGCAGATACCACAGTAATTGTCGGCTCCATCTGTCATATTTAATGTTAACATAGCAATTTCTTGTACATGAATTATCAAGCACCAAAAGTATTATCAAGAGCAGCAGTTTCAAAGCTTCAGTCCTTTAATCATAGTATTTTACGACCTCCTTTCAGGAGGCAATCAGAGCTCTCAAAGTACAGATGTTATTCTCCCAGTTAGTTACATGTACCACTTCCACAGACCCCTGTGGGAAATACCTTTTGGCCTATCACTGCATCCCATCAAGGAACTGCAGAAACTGAAAGAGGTGGAGAACTAGGACTAAAAAAAAAAAATTATACAATACCAAGAGAAATCCTGCACCTGAACCGAAGCCCTAGGAGCACATTCATGTCTTCTGGGTAACATATGAGGATGGGTGCATGAACTCACTCATTAGTTCTAGCAGCAGAAAATTAAACCTAAAGTCTAATAAGATTAGAAAAACAAACATTTGGCAAACATGGCAAAATCGAACATCTTCAACAATTCAAAGTAAGAAAGTGTGAAGTTGTACTGTGCTGGACATACTTGTTCCAGGAGTGCAGGTATAAGTATTTGATCTTTCCATACCTGAAGATCAGGCTTTCAGCCAATGAGACACTCAGCTTAATACCTTGATTAACATGGTCGATTGATTTAAAAACAGGGGTTACAACCCCCATACTGGTACACGTTAAACCCTACAGAACAGTCGAGAACAAGTAAACCTCTTCCATTAACTTGAGAAGGTATTTAGAGTCCAGCCAGTTTCATGGGCATCAAATATATTTAGATGAATTTATAGAGGAACAAAAGACCATAAAGGTGGTAGGGCGGGGGGGGGGCACTTTGAATTCCACATTGCTTTGCCACTTCAGCCCAAACCAAAGGCAAATCAGTTATGACTGAAAAGGGGTGCAAGGGGGCAGGCAACAGAAAGCCCATCATTAAAATAAATTGTGCGCGCAAAGAGGCTAAGACAAGCATGGCTAACAATCCCTTTTGGAGGTTCTGCCTGGTGCTCTGGGCTGCGGGGATATAGCTGGAATATGGCACCGCCAGCGTTTCACAGGAACACAGCTGCCCACACAGAATAGGGCCCAATGGAGCCATTTACCATAAACACAAAAGCCTCTGCAAATCTACGAATCTTAAACATACAGGGACCATTTGGCTCTGCTTTTTATGCACAAGTTTAATTAAACCATAGAAAGAAGAAAGCCTGCTTTGCTACCTGGCTTCCAAAAAAAAGAGGAAGTTTTAGTGTAGATCTAAGCCTTTATAGAGGGACGACTCAAATTTACATGTCAATATACATCCAATTTTCATTAGGATGTTTGAAGGTTGCCATGCAGCCTCTGAATGCACTTTAAAAAATGCTTATTCAAAACACACACGCACAAACACACACACACACCATGACCTACTTGCTGTAGGACAATATGTTTATGCAAGAATAATCAAGTACCATGGAATTAATGCAACAGAATGAAAAAAAAGAAAAAAAAAAATCATACCTACTGTACGTCTGCAGAACGGTGAGGCAATATTCCTCTTACAAAATACCTGCATAATCCCACTGCTTGATAATCCCACGTTTACCAACCATACAAGCAGTATACTGTGATGTGAAGCTACCAAGTTATTATAAACTTTCAATAAGTTAATCTGTACACAATTTAACGTTTGAATAAGAAGCACACAGCATTATTAAGTAAAGTTCTTTCACTAAAGGGAAAAATAAACACTGCACAGACAGGCCCCAGGTCAGAATGAGTGAGGTCTGTTCCCAAAGTTTGCCGTTACGTCGAATTTGTAGGTAAGTCAGAATAGGTACATATGGTTCTATTTAGCGTTAGTCAAATGTTTTGTCTTAGTTTATGCAAGTAAAATATTTAAGAAACGCTTTCAATATACTAAATCATCATAAATTACATAAATAATAATAATAATAATAAAAGTAAGTACATGCAGTACTGTACTCTACCTCCAGTTGACACACTGAAACCACACACTGTTTTAATGAGCATCAAAAAATAGTGTGTGTGTTATTACAAACGACTGTATTCAACCTATATTTTTAATATGTTTGAAAGTATGTTGTCTGCAAGTTCGGCGTTCTTAGCCTGGGGACTGCCTATAAAGGAACAAGAGACAGAATTGCACAGGATATGCCAAAATCGATCGGGATCGCACAGAAAGAGGGACTGGAGTGGAATGTCATTTCTCATCATCCATCCCATTTGAGAAGCAGGTACAAATCTGTGAATTTAGGCCAAAGGAAGTTCTGCACTGTTCACTTTCTGTCTAAGGAGCTCACCCAGACACTGTAGACCTTACTAACCAATCAAAGACTAACAAAATTCATCAGAAATCTTAAAGAAAAACTAATCATATAGAAGTATATCACCATAGCAAGTCTGTTATTCAGTAAGACTGTAAAGTACACACAAAGATCAACAAAACAAGGAAAACAGCATAATGCATTCCTTCCTTTTATGCTATACTCCAATTTCCTAACACTGAGCTTTCACAAATGTTTGCCTCTTGCAGTAATTGAGTGTTCTTTGGGGACAGCTTCTGAATTTATTTTTTTATTTTTTTATTAACTAGGCTGCCTGCACAGTCACCTTAAATCAGTCACCTCAGTTCAAAGGCAACTCAAAGATGCTGGAAACTGCAACTAATCACACAGAAAAACCAGAAGCACAGGCCAGACCTGGCAGCAGATGCAGTTAGGACAAGGCAGAGATTAAACAGCCAAGTCCTGCTTGCAAAACTACAGTGCAATCCAATGCAATGTGTTTTTCTTCTGCATTACTTTTATCCCTATGACAATAGTGTTAAAGTTCTCTGCATGTTCAATGCAAGCCAGCATTTTATTGTAGCTGAAACACAAAATGAAATGAAGAAAGGCTTGAATTAGAAAACCATGGCAGTCAACTATATGATGCATTAAGCTACATCTCTGTAAGAAAAACACTAACTTCCTCGTGTGTCAACAGAGATCACCAAAGTCATAAAACAAACTATGCAGATCCCTGAAAAAAATCTGAACACACTCCTATGAGCTGTAACTTGCCTGCTAATTCCAGCTCAAAAGTTAGTTCACATGGTCGCAGGAAGAACTGTGCAAACCCCTACAGTATCAAGACCCCGTGGTTAAGTCTTTTTTTTTTTTTGCTTTTGCCGTCAGTCGTTTTCAAGACAAGAAGCATGAAGGCAGGAATGCTTTTGTCCAGGAAGCCGGACAGATCCTAGTAACAAAGCAAATGATCTCTCAATCAGCTTCTCCCCTCGCTGGCTGATCTATAACACAGCTGTTCTGCGCTGCAACTGCTAAACACCGCACAAGTAAAGTACGGAACCTTTTATTTACAAAAAGCAAAGAGAAAAAGAGTATCAAGACCACCAGCAGACAAAACAAAAAAAAAGGCTACAATACTAAAACTATTAAGTAATCAAAGCACATCAGTTATGAAACTTTAGATTTAAGCGGATGTATGTGCGGTTTAGTAATAAAACACGATCAGAGGTGGGAGAAAGGGAATAAAGTGATATATTCAGACAGAATTACTTTCCCATAACTGATCGTCCAATGTATACAGCTGCTTCACCAAACTACTACACATCACGCGTGGTCTTCGCAGAATAGCAAACTTGTTAGTTGACTTTCTAGCAAACTAGCTCGTTAATAATAAAGACCACCTATTGCCAAGAAAATGACT
Source organism: Isichthys henryi (assembly GCA_026776945.1). Lineage (NCBI taxonomy): Eukaryota > Metazoa > Chordata > Actinopteri > Osteoglossiformes > Mormyridae > Isichthys > Isichthys henryi. Next base: position 8,973,923 of record JAODJX010000065.1, on the reverse strand, counting down.
AACGATCACATCAGAAATCGAAAGTGACAAGGAAACACCTGAAAAGTGTCACTTACGTACTTAAAAACTTAAAAGACGAAACGTTTAATGAAGATTCCTCGCTTACACCGAACACTCTAGCGTTCAAAAGTCCCGAACAGCAGTCAGGTGGGTATATGGTATTATTCATTTTAATGCTAAACTACATAATCGACAGTGTTGGTGGGAAAAGTGCAGTTATATATCCTCGACCTGCGTAACAAAAGAGCAGAAAAGGCGTGCTAACCCCTCACGCGCGCACCTTCCAGCGCACCTCGGTCCTCCAGCTGAGCGCGAGCGGCCGGATCCAGCAGCCCCTCAGCCGACCGCAAACTTAAACATTGTCAGTAAGGATATCCGCACGCGGCCGAACCATCTCTGCGGCGGGACGGGGCGGGGGTGCGAGGAAGCACTTTAAAGTTATTTCATGCACCATTCGCAACCTTCATTGTAGCTACTGTATCACAAGTAGTTATAAACTTATACTTTACACATGTAAATATAACGAAGCTCAAGGAAAGGAGAATATTTGAATCGCAGACGTTAAATAAATGGCGTCTCACCCTTGAAAATTGCACGTATATGCGCACGTCCGAGTTGTTTAAAGTGGCGTGCGGTGAGGGGGCAGGGTTGATTGAACTACTGGAGTCCAGTATGGAAAGTGTATAAACATTGCTGTTAGTTTTACCATGTGTCGTGCATCGATCTCTTATATAGTATGTTTCGCGTTTTATGTCTTTCAAATTTGAAGTACCCTCCGTAAGTAAATTCGACACGAATTTCTGGGTTTGTTCAAGTTTTAAAGTGATGCAGATCGACATGACTTTAATTATGAAGAAAACCACCAAACGTCATATTTAACAAAAACTCAATATGTTCGTCATTTGCATAATTAATATTTTGTTAGGTCCCTGAAACAAGGTTGCAGTTTTTTTCCCCCTTAGCGTGTCAAAGTTTATGACTGAAATGTAGAGGAGAGGGTTTCCCCCAATTTCCACATTACTGCACAACCACTAAAACCGCAGCTATATAAGTAATTTAATCAATATGTGAAAATCATATTATGAGACCAGGTGTCCAAGCAATGGAAAAACACTGATATTTTATTTTTCTATCGAAATTTAACACCTCCATACATTTGTATGTTTCACACTACAGTAATTGAAACATTTTTGATACAAAATTAAAAAATACACAATACATTTAACGCCTGCTTTTTAAACCAATAACCGAGATAGATTTTTGATTGATTGCTAATCAACTATTTTTTGTACACCAAATATGAAGTTTTATAAACGTACGGGAATGTACATATAGCCTTTACAAAGATATTGTGGAAAATCTTAAAAACATGCAGCCTCATTTCCCAGAGTAAAATTTTTGAATTCTTAGAAAAGATTAAAACGCTGGTAACACCGTAATATTAGATCGTAAGATACTTGATTACTGGTTTCTTCATTGGCAGCGTAATAATTAATAAACCTCCCAAGTGATTCTGTACAGATTCTTAAGCTTTTTACGTAATGCCTAAAAATAAAGTGATGTTGTTTAAGTTAAGGCCTCATTCTATTAACAGATGGCAGTAGACAAAAAGCGAAAGGTAAATAACTGCCACAGAAAATGAAATATTGCAGGTTAGTGAACAACCCCACCTGCTGTTCTATTCCTGTTCTATGTTTAAGACATTAAAACTAATAGTATCAAAATATATCAACCACACCAAAATTGAAAATGATATCCTTATGCTATGACAGAAAGTGCAGAACTAATCGAATATGGAAACCTTTCTTAATAAGTATAAAGTCCAATAAAGCAGTAATCCGGGATGTTCTAGGCCATTAAAAAAGGAAAGAAAAAAAAAACCTTAAGTTGGAATATTTATACAAGAGAGAAAGGATGAGGTAGGATCTTTTTAATGACTACATCAATATTGCTATACATAGTTTAAAACAGAGCATGTAATGACCTATCAATTTCACAAACCCAGGTCAAAATGAAAGTTACTCTTCAGGATGTTCAACCAAAATAAATCCTCATGTCGTAAACTGAACACAAACATGTTTTGTTGACAATGTAACAGAGCAGGGGGATGCTTGTCACGCAGTGCTGTTTGGTGTGACATCAGAACTCATATTCGTTCAAGAACCAAGACTGTGACACTATTTCCAGTTCTGCCACCAAACTGAAAGCTAGGTGTTGGTAGCTCATGCAGGAACTTGAACCCTGTAGGGCAGAGTACAGACACGTTTAAAGGTGGTGATTACAAGCAGATAAGATACATCCAACGGTTGCAACCTTACTTTAAAGTCGGCCTTCCTGGAATTTCACATTTCATAAACTTAGAACACCTCTGTAGCTTAGAAGACAATTTGAATGGCTGGCATTTCCAAATAATATGCCTGACAGATTGGTCAGTTTTCTCTCCTGTTACTGATACCTGGGGAATTAATGGAAGAATTGACTGAGAACATCTGCCCCCCCCCCCATTAATTAAGCATCTTGCATTAAACCATGACCCCTAACATCTCCAGTAGATTTCAGAAAGATTAATGTGTCAGACTAATTGGTGACACTTTACTTGAAAGGGCACAAGTAACTTAAAATTAGTAACTCAGTTACTACTCAAGTACAAATCATGAACAAATATAGTGAATGCATGAAATACATGAACAGTTATGACTAATTAATGATGAACGAACATGGGATCATTAAGTAACACTTATTTTCTGGATAATTAGCACGTTAATGTTGAGTGTAGTACTATATTATTTTTGGACAGATGTGTAACTTGTATCATCATACATTTGCTTATAAATACTGTAAATACTTGTCTTCCCACCAGCTAACCACAATAAATCTTTGTGTTCACTTTACCACTCGTCTTTCTCCTTACGTTACGGTCGAATCCTGCACCAGGCCATAACAGAGCCCCCTCGTATAAAGTGTTACTGTCTAGTTTTCCACATTTAAAACAAGGAATTGCCGCTTTGTCGAGAAATAGTGAAAATGGCTGCACATCACTTTTAAAATAATAGCCATCACTGACATCAGAATGTGGACATTAACTGGAAGGCCACTCACCATTGCTGAATATGTCCAGCAGCTGCTCTTTAGTCCAGTTACAGGAAGTGATGACAAAGAATCCACCCATCCTGAGCACTCCCTGAAGAGCTTTAATATAGCGCTCTTTCCCATCGTCCTTAGCATTGACATTAAGAGTAATGGCATCGAATGTGCCCTTGTCTATACTTACGTCAAAACTACCCAACTCCTCAGAGAAACTAAGGAAGTCTATTTCCTGTAATCAAACAAGAGGAAAAAAACCAACCATTTAAATTCAGCACAAATAAACAAGTCTTTATCTATTCATTATCCTTAGCAATAATAAAGTTTTTATACAAGTATTTACACATTTTTAAGCAAATAAGGAAAAAATCTTATTAATTTACACAGGCCCCCACTGGTGCTGGAGACCATACAAATTGTATGAAGATTTTGAAATGTTGCAAGTCGGATCCATTTTCTACATTCAAAAGGCTATTTCTGACTGTATTTAATTTTTATAAATACAGCAATTTTTATAAATGGCAAAGAATATGTTCTGCAGTACAGTTGTGCTCTGGTACTGAGATATGTTGTTGGGGCAGACCACCTCATTGGACAGTTGTGCTCTGGTATTGAGTCATGCTGTTGGGGCAGACCACCTTATTGGGCAGTTGTGCTCTGGTACTGAGTCATGTTGTTTGGAGCAGACCACCTCATTGGAGAGTTGACCTTTATGTTTTGTTACATCTCTTATGGACAGCAGGCTCTTGTCTGATGCTGTAATGTATTGAGGGCACTCGCTTGGCATTGAAGGTGCAATTCTCCTGCCAGTGGGAGACACATAGCCCCACTGTAGCATGTGCAATGGATAAGAACTTTGGCAGGTCGTGCAGTATGACTCCACTCCATTCTACTATCTTGACCATCATCCAACTAAATTAGTGGCCAACTAAATTCTTACAGAGAGGTAGAAAAAACTAGTTAGATATGAAAGGGAGGATGAGCTCGAGTTTCATCACATGACTTTCCAGACATTGCTGCCTGGGAGACTTACCTGTTGGCAGTAAATTCTCTACCCTAAGCAATAAATAGGAAAGCGCCAAAACTAGGGTCAATATTGACTCCACCACGCCATCTGCCAAGATATCCATTACCACAGGACACCGTTCTCACGTATATGGAAATCCAGCATGAATCTATGCATAGTGCAAGTGGAAACAACCTTGGTTGTGAATGAGCCGGTTAATTTGTCAGACTTTTACAAGATTACCCTTGATGACTTTTAACACCTCTCTGGTGCCGTCTCTCCCCTTGCAAAATAAACATGGCAGAGATTCCTCACACTGGAAAAACATCCTAGGGCCAAAGTATACTACGGAAAGTGCAACTATTTCATTGAACAGTAAGAGCAGTTCAGGCAGTAGAATGTTTGATATAGAAATAAAATTAAAACCTGGAGGAATCTTTAAAAAGATCCACTAAACCTTTTCACTTGATCGCGTGTTGTTTTAATTGTTTTGCCCCGACTTTGATGAAATGGGGGTCGACTTAAAAGATGTCAGTAAAGCCCAATGCTTCCACCAGCTGTTCACTTTCAGAACTGCAACATTCAGCATAAAACAATTTTCCATAATACTGTTTGCTCTCGTACATGCTGCTGGTAAATGACAAGGAAAAAAATCATCGTATTTCGAAAAACACGAGAGAGACATATTTAAAAAGCATCGTGTAACGCCTTGTGCAGCTGTTTCGTTACGGAGTTACCTTAACTTTTACGCCGGATAAGGCTTCCTTCTCCAGTATGTTGTTTGACAGCTTCACGGCTGAAGTTGAATAATCTATCCCTGTGAGATTTGTAAATCCGTGCTTAGCCTGTGGAAAATTAAATGCAAGACAAGGATATTTCAGACAAATACAGCACAATACCTCATTAAAACTGCTGTTATATTAACTACATCAAAATATTAAATTACTATATGCATCTTGAGATGCAAAACCGGTACATGAGCAACAACACAGGACGTGTTATTTTCTCAGCAGTCATTTATTTTTAATGAAACGCACCAGTTCAACAAGGAAGACGCCGTTTCCAGTTCCAATATCAAGAATAGCAGCATTTCTGGGGATTTTCATTTTGACCAGCCACCTGACTACACGCTCCATGCTCTCCTCTCCAAACCTAGAAGGAAACAAACACACACACACTTTATGCAAACTAACCTCTCGTACTGTATATTGTCTGATACATTAAAATATAGAGTAATCTTGCTGCTCACATAATGTGCAAACACGGAGTACGATTTTTACCATATCTCACCGACATCCCCTATGTCTTCGAATGCTTGCAATTCTCTTTGATAGGCATCATCCCAACTAAAACACAGACAAATAATATAAATATATATATATATATATATAATAATACAAAGTTAAGGACATGACCTCACATGCTGTGTGTATGTGTTGTCACACTTTCTCTCCGGATTTCGCGGGATTGCTCCGATTCCTTCATGCAGTCCAAGGATAAATGTCACTAAGTCATCTTGTGCCGTGTTTCACTGCCTTGCTGCCCTTTGCTGCATAGGACAGCCTCCAGGTTGAAGGGATGGGGGGATGGATATTCCTTAACTGCTTTACGACTTATGCTCCAAGACAAATTTAATTCCCATTACAGCGCGGCTTATTAGGTCAGTAGCTCCTGAAAATTAATAGAATAAAAAGTGGCGAACAACTTAACTGATTTTTAAGTAGATGACGTATGCTGTTTGAAACAGCTAATTGTTTACCAATGATAAGAATGCAGTACTGTGCTAAATTCGCGAAACAGATATACAACATACAGACACTGACGTTCGATATACACAATGAAATGCTTATTTACTTACTACGCTTTTGTTCCCAACTTTGAAGGCAAGAAGTCTTCGCCCAAGTCTTCATCTTCTTTTTGTTTTTCATCGCATCTAGCAGCATGGTAACAAGCCTGCGAGCTGAATTTCGAATCCATGCTGTCAGAAGACACGCCTTCCAGGAAGTCACAGGAAGTAGCATTATTAGCATTATTAGCACGGACACAGGGGTCCCGTTAAATAAACAATCAAAATAATAATAAAAGTTCTATCAAAAATGATTATTTCAAAGTGTCTTTACCTTTAGAGTACAACGTTATTATAAAGCACGTGAGTTGCAAGTAATGTACCTGATATATGCATACTGAACGTCTATTATTTTTCACACCGCCTACATATCCCAGAACACCTTGAAAAGATACCGGATGTTCATGACGTAATGAGGATTTGGGCCGTAGGGGATTGTGGGGCAGGTGGGGAAGCTTCCATTATGGCGGCTTCCATTTCAGGTTATACTTTCAGTTCTGTGTGTTATCACAGTGCTAACAGCAACTCCGACCACGTAAGTATTCCAAGTCGCTGATCAAAATTGAGAGGGATATGTTGAGTTATTTGGTTTGTTTGGTCATTTTCGGTGCATTATGTGAAGGGTATCAAGTTTCTCCAGTGTCATCTTCCTATACTGCACCTCACAGTGACATATTTGGCTAAATAACTGGGCTATCTTCTTAGTTAACTTGGTATCTGATAGTAATTTTGCGACTAATGTTTTGTGTCTTGCCGTATAGCTGGGTTTAGTCGACTATAGATTTGTGTTTTTGTGCCATTGTTCACATATTACTTTGTACCTATACAAAACCACATATATCAACAGAAAGTCGGTTGACCACTGAGTCAAGCCCGTGAGAGCGCTGTGCCCTGCGAGACGATAATTAGTTTGGTCAGAAAGAGAAGCGTTTTGTTTTGCTTCAGCGTTAATAGTAAACGTCTGTTCGTTTAGCTCGCTAATTAGTAAACATCAGTCAATAACATAGTTATTTATCCTCTGGTTAATATTCTGGTATAAGTTTGTGAGTTTTTTTTTTAAATATAATTTTAAATTAGGAATTTATTGAATTAGTGCATTTAGTTACATTCGAAAAGATTGGTGTATATGTCATCAGAAATTAGCATGAGTTATTTTGCCAGTTTTAAGATGGCTGTTATCCTGACTGTTCTGCAGATTATGGCATGAAAGCAAATTATTAGTTTCCGGGAAAAAAAAACACTAAAGTTGCTTGTTTAGCTCTTGTTCAGTTGTAAATGAAAAACTTTTCCTCTACATGTTAAGGGAAATCCTGTGTGCCTGTAGTCTGGAACTGACAAGCTTCTAATGAGTTATGGTCAAACAGATGCCATTGCTGATCTCTTATATCTCCCATATATGGAGATCTGACTGATATAATCTTTATCCGTATTTTTGCAATTCAGTCCTTTGTGTAAGAAGTTTAAAGTATGTTCAGTTAAATTCTTATTTTCTTTATGGTATTTAATAAAAGACAAAAGTAAACCAGTGGACGAGATATTGCACCACTGTAGACAAATCTTGTCTCTTGTAAGTGTATAATGTCCAGAAGACATTTTTAGTTATATTGTGTATAGTGGGCACAGGTCTCGTTTTGGATCGTTCTTGGATGTCAGTAGGTGTGTCTCAGGATGTATAGAATTGTAATTGATAGGAAAAATGTCAAGGTCTCCTTGGACTAAAACAGTTCATTTCATTGCGGCACAGTTCTGCGTGAATGAATTCCCAGGACTTTCTGTCACTTGACTGGATTCTTCTTAGTCCCAGATGTTATACAATTAGTGTGGCAAAGGGCCGCAGCTGTATTAGCTTAGGACTTTTTGAATTGAACAACAAATGCGGCACTGAAGCATTCTCAATATTAATGAATTAGTTCTGTGTTTAAAGTTTGCTCTGTGCATTTCAGGTACTTCTCTGCTTGACAACTAAATTGGCTGATTTTCTTAATTGTCAGCTTTATGTGCGATGTTTTAGTGCTGTTTTACCTAAATATTTTAGAACTCCTTAAATGGTTTAACAGTTTTTTTCCTTAGTCTGCAAATAGCAGTAATCAAGAAAGCTTGGAAGCTTTTACCTTTTTCCTAAGGCAGTGGGGCTGTGCTCCCATAAGGTCCTGGGTTACAGCTTTTTATCTGCCTTGGTTTATGACTTTGTATTGAACCTCTGGAAATTCATCAGGAACAATTCCGGTAGTTGATGATGCTGTAATGAAAGGCAGCTTGCTGATCTTCTTTTTTTTGACTTTGGGACTGATTTCTGTCATTTCATTGAACTATTTTGATTCATTGTTTTGTTGCAGTCACGTCTGTGATTAATGGTGTTTTTGCCGAATGTTTTTGTTAGAAATGAGTCATTCCTGTTTTTCCTTATCATGTAATGTTTTAGTAGTAATTTTCTAGTTATTTTCAGTGGATTTGAACTGCAGACCAGATTTCAGTGTGTCGCAATGTAACGATGTAAAAAATTATGTTGCTTTCTGTAGGAAGGTTTTTTGCTGGGGGACGTGAGGCGAGAGGAATCATTTAGCATTAGCGATGCTCAGATCAGCAGCACTGAATTTCTCCAAGTAGTTGGTAAGATCTCTGTTCCTACTTAATGTCATTTATGGAAAGAAACAAGGTTTATTAATAAAAGTAAGCATATGTTTTTGTTATTTATGTATGGTGGAATAAATGTTATGCAAAAAAGTAGCGTTCAGGCATGTCTGCAAACAAAAGGTGATTTCGGCATTACAGCAGCAGTTATAAACAGGATAAGGCTATGCGACATAATAGCACAATATGAAGGGACATAAAATTACATTATAAATATAAAATTGTGTGCGTATAAACATTGTATAAATATGTGTTTATGCGTGTGTGTGTATGTATGTATGTATGTATGTGTATATATATATATATATATATATATATGTATGTAGTTTCCAGAAACTATATATATAATGCATATTTTATATATATGCATTTAATATTGTGTGCATATTTATGTTTATCTATGTATATTTATATAATATATATAATAAAATGCACATTTTTTATATAAATAAAATATAAATTTTAAGACCTAGGGGTGGTACTACACAAAGTAATGAATGCTAGAACATATAAACATAGGCCATGAGGTTAGGTGGTTTCCTGTGAGGAGACATGACACATAACGCAGTAATAACAACAACAACAATAATAGTAGTAGTAGTGAACATAGTTGTAGTAGTAATTAAAATTATTAGTACCATTATCTTTATTATAATAACAACACACTACCGGTGTTGAAATTTAGTGTGTTCCTGTGTTCTGTAGGATTCTTCCTCATATATATACTGTATATTTACAGAAATCCATAACCATGAACCTTGTGCACAACTATTTAGGTAAGATGTCTTTATACATTTCAGTAAGCGTTTCACTTATTTGATCATTTGTATCAACGTCTTAAATGAAATTGCTGTTTCGTCTGTTCATTTAACAATATGCCCAGCTAAGCTAACTGTGAAACAAGCATTCCAGGGCAAGGTCCAAGTGTTACAAAGTGAATATTAATCAGTCTGCCTCTTGTTTCAGCTTTTATGACTACGCAGGTAAAGTGAGTGAAGTGAACCTCAACAAAATTCTCAAAGATAGAAGAAAAGTAAGTTTTGCTGCTTTGAAGCGTTGATGTAGACAAAGACACCATTCCCACAGGCTTGGACAAAATTATTTTAATATACACTGTTTTTTAGCTGATGCCTTTTTCCAAACTGACGTACACATTTGTACATGTTCATTGCTGAATATTTTACTGGATCATTTCTGGTTAAATTCTATGCTCATGGCAGCTACAAGTCTGGACCGGACCGGACCGACCGACCACAATGTAATTAAGCTGTGCGACAGACATTTGTTGGCTCGAATGATGAATTGTTACAAAGAAACTATGTATGTTCTCTTCAGAATGTCATTGGCTGGTACCGGTTCAGAAGAAACACACAGCAACAAATGTCATTCAGGGAACAGATCATCCACAAGCAGTTGACGCAGATCTTGGGCGTGCCCGACCTTGTCTTCCTTCTCTTCAGCTTCATCTCCACTGCCAACAACTCAACACATGCGCTAGAGTATGTGCTCTTCAGGCCAAACAAACGGTATGGTGATGTCCAGCTCAAGTTCGATCGTTTAGTTTTGTGTTTCTGTTACAGTAACCATAATATTTGCACTTAACAACCCTAAACAATGAGTATCAGTTTTGGTTTCTATAACTTCCTTGAAAGAAAATACCCTGGAATGTTGATACAGATCTATTGATTAGTAATTAAAACAAACCAAAAATATCTATAATGTGTGTGCGGAATGTATATTAAAATATTGTGAGGTTTTCTACATCAGAAAAGCAAATGATAGTCCTCAAAAATGGCCATAGGACTGAGTCAGTACTTGGATGACCCAGTCTCAACAAAAACTGTATACCTTAAGCTTCGCTAAGCTGGTGTTTATGACAGAGCTGTCATTTGTACAACCTGCTTGTATCCAAGGCTGACGGGCACAGACATATAACCCAGTTTAAGGAGCCTAATAGCTGGATCCCTGAGTATTGAAAAAGGCTTCATATGGTCCAGTGGATCATCTTTCAGCTACTTTCCTCTTTCTGGTTGTGTTTATATTCAGAGAAAGACAAAGGTTGCATTCCGCCCACAGTGTCTGTTGCTATGGGCAGACAGCTTATGGGAGTCATTAGGTCCAGTAGTTGCTCTGCATGGTTGTATAATAGCCAAGGAATATGACGTCATAGTGCAACACTGTTCCTTCATGATGTTCTCATATTCCAGGATGTTCATACTCCCATATACACTGCTCAAAAAATCTAAAAGTTTGTTTTATGAACGTCAGGATGAAGTCAAATGACTTCCATATACTTCTGGGATGTTTTGGGGTACAGCTTAAGCAGTAGATTCATCCCAGTTCCCTGATCCTTATTGTTTCTTGAGGAACATTTCATCACACACTGCTTAAAACATGTGACTGCATTCAGAGCTAAATTTAAGCTGTTCTGAAGGCCAAAGGTCAACTTGCACGTCACATATCCTTGCTGGTAATGTTTTGTCATGCTGTACAGACACCACAGGCTTCGCTGAATGCTTAATTCATCTTTGCGATGGATCGATGATATTACTGCCAAGACACTGACTTCCAGCTTTACGTCTGAGTTTCACTCTTAGTGATAGTGATACCTTGGCTTTTTGTTCGCCTGAGGGCATATAGCTTCAGGACAGGGTGATCATTTAATATACATTGTGTCTGAAGAGGCAGGGGATCTTCAGTGTATCCTGTTTGTGTTCTTCATCCTGAAGGTACAATCAAAGGGTCTCCCTCAGCATCCCCAACCTTGGCAACACCAGTCAGCAAGAGTACAAGGTATCGTCTGTACCAAACACATCGTTGAACTACGCCAAGGTGATCAAAGAACAGGGGTGAGTGATCACTATGAGTTTGGTGGGGTTGCTAACAAAGGTTACCTGGCTTTTGTTTGAGACAAACAGAGATTTATAGTTCACCAAATATGGAAAGACCCAAACTAAAAGGTGTGCAATGGGCCCTGTGCTGCCAAAATAAACAAATGTGTGATGGGCAGACAACTAAAATGCTAACATTGTGGGGAAGGGATTCAGCATGAATCATGTTCGTCTGCAGCTAACTAAACTCAGCATAAAAAGAAACGTCCTCTGACTTTCAGCTGTTTTTACTTTCAGTAAACTTAATGTGTAAATTTATTTGTATGAACACTAAAAGAGTCAACACCATAAGACATAAACTAAAAATGTTTCACAATGTGTCCCTGA
>JAODJX010000065.1:8915739-8942698 GCA_026776945.1 Isichthys henryi | reverse complement strand
CTCCACTAAAAACAGTATTTACGATGCACAACATTTTATATAACAAATACTGAACAGACCCTATATTGATGTAAAACGGAGTAAAATCTGCTGCCTTTTTCAAGAATTTAATTAAATCATATATTTACAAAAACACAGTACATCACGCTCATTATGTCGATTTATTTATTTATTTATTTTTGAGCATGTGTTGGTCATTGCAGAGAAGTATGCTGAATGCACAGGGGAGACCCGTGCAGTATGTTTTAAAAACAGTCTGGTTGTAATTTGCAGCCAGTGCAAATGTTGCCTCATGGTCCGCTAATGGAAGATGTTTTCCGGCATGTTATAAGTGGAACTGTAAAGCCAGCGCAGTACTTGTAAGTAAAAGGTTGCTGTGCATTATGGGCACTTATTCATGTTCCGGGAGCAGACAGTCATTTGGCTAGAAGGGGAAAAGAGACCGTTTGCCAAATTAAAGCTTGCGTTTCTCTCCATTCCCATTTCTTTTCCAAGGCGTTTACTTGCCTTTGCTGTGGGAGCAGAGCTTCTGCTGGAAGAACCCCATCGCTCTGGGTTACACGCGGGGCCACTTCACAGCCCTGGTGGCCATGGAGAACGACGGCTATGACAGCCGAGGGGCAGGGGCCAACCCCAACGTGGATGATGACGTCACGGTGATCTTCTTGCCGCTGGTGGACAGTGACAGGAAGTTGCTACATATTCACTTCCTGTCAGCCCCGGAGGTGAGGCCTAAACATAGTTCATGGAAACTACCATAGGCATATGTTTTTGCTCTTTACCTGGGAGGGAGCAGAAACGTGAACTGTCTATGGGACCCCGAGGACTGGATTGGGAAACAGTACTATTAACTATAAAACCTACGTACGAGGATAACCTACGATCTGGGTTTTTCTCTGAGAATATCTCCTTTGTTCGATACTCTTACTTAAGCCTACGGTCTGTGTTGGGTGTCTGCTTATAATCTTTTAGTGAGTCGTTCATCTTTCCATTTTACAACATCCAGTAGAGTACAGCCTGGAGGCTGTTTCTGGCAGCTTAGGGCAAAAGACAGGGGAACATTTGCTGGGCACATGCATAAACACATTTATTCTCATGAACACAATACATACATAACGGGGTGGGATTAAAAATCTATTCAGTCATATTTTATGATTTTTTTTTTTTATGAAAACAATCTTCCTGATTAGGACTGCTGTGATTAGTTGATGTAGTCGTAACATTGATGCTGAAAATGAGTCAACAACAATATTTTAAATTGATGCATTAAAAAAAAATATATATTTTAATGAAATTACCTTGATTTCTATTCAATTCATTGCGACAAATGTTTTCCTTCAGTGTCATTACATAATTGTAGGAGTATTTCAAATCATCACAAAACAAAATGGTGGTTTTACACTGTGCAAAGTTTCAGCAGTAGTGTTAGAGAACCTGAAGGGAAACACAGAGGTGCTGTTCTGGATGATGGGCTGCCAGAAAACCTTAAATGTTGTTTATTTGTCTTTATTATTAAATTACCATTATTACGGGGAGCTTTTAATATCTTTTGTCCTTGCAGCTGATAATCACATTTATTAATAAAGCCATAACGATGTCTGCCTGCTATCTCCATTGAATAAGTGTTTGAGAAAATGTTTAGGGTAAAATCTGGGCATATTGTACATACATTGATGGTGCCAATTGACGGACTTTAGACTGCAAAAAGTACCACCGTCCACCAGCATCTTTTTACTGTAATATCTCCTCTTTTAATAGATGTCGTGGCTGCTGAGCTCTCCCTTTCTTCTCCGCGACTTCAGTACTTATTAGTTCCATTATTTACCAAATCAGTTGCATGTGGCGCGTTCTGCCAACCGAACTTAATAAGCATAAGAAAACACCAAATTTATACAGATTGCTAACTTTTGAGCATCACAATATGCACCTCATGAATATTTTAATCATACTAATAATAAGCTTATTGAATTGTGGACGTAAGAAAGGTCCATATGGTGCCAAACAGCTGGCATCTGTTATCTAAACCCCTGCCAGGATGTCAGGTTTGTTGCTGTAAAAATTACATTTTTTAAAAAGCAGCCAGTTTGATTTTCTGGAAGAAAATTAATTGTTTAGATTAATCGACCAACCGGTAAAATAGTTGTATATTTAGTGGTGAATAGTAGATTAATTGATAGAAAAATAGTCATTAGAGTCAGCGAGTCTCCGGATCCACATTTCTCTGGTAATCAAGTATGATTTTGCTGAGATTCAAAGTAAATACAGACAAAGGGTCTGCATATTAGTTTTGTGAAGGAGGCCAACTTCTAAATAAACACCACAGAAGCAGTGACATACTTATAACAGTGAGCCGTCACATCTACTTGCTAATGGAAGTTTGCATCACCGGCAAAAATATCAGCATTCCACCATCGTCTTTCAGACCTTCTACGATCGTATACAGAAACATTGCAGTATTAGCATTTATACTTTGCTGCCGAAAACTGAATATGTAGGTGTATCTGAATACGTGTGCTTTTCCATTCCGGTTTATCGGGTAATTGCACACATTAAAGACTTCCACTTTACCTATTTAACACTACAATTAATAACTGATAACTCAGCGATAGATGCGCTGTCAGCTTTTCTGCCAGGAAGTGTTTGCATTTCTTGAACTTTAATGTTGCCTGATGATAGCGATGGTGTTTGAGTCCAGCGCAGAGCGCTGACCTTTGACCTCCATTTCTAGATGGGGAGTGAGGAGCGTCAGGAGAGGTTGCTGCGGGAGTGGCTGGACTGCTGTGTGACGGAGGGCGGCCTGCTGGTGGCGCTGCAGAAGAGCTCTCGCAGGAGCACCCATCCGCTCGTCGCGCAGATGCTGGACAGGTGGTTGGACGGCTACCGACAGATCCGACCGCACACCGCTCTGTCAGACGGTGAAGAGGACGATGAGGATGACGACACATGAGGTGCTGGGGATGATTCTGGATACCGGGGGAGTACAATGCAATGGTTTGGGTAAATCTGTAATGATTCCCAAACCTCCAGTTTTCCCCTTTTCCTTGGTCATGGGAAAATTGCTGTATGCTACCTACATACATACTAAACCTATGAAGAAAATGGCCAAAAACCCTAAAAACCGATGACTTAGAGTTATATGTTTTGCTTGAAGAAAGCAGCCTAGGTGATTTGAATTAAGTTCAGGGATTCTAATGCCATTTAAAGAAGCGTTTTACGATGGGCTGTCCTGAATGTAAATGCCTTTTTTTTTATTTTCTTTTCTTTAATGTAATTCATGTGACTAAAAGTATTTTGTCAAAGAATTTATATTGATTTATTAAAGGCCGCAAAAAGCACAATTTAAGCTTTTCAGTTGGCTTCCCCAATTGTATGTTGTCTGGGGGACTAAGTAACATTTCCGTCTGAGGAAACTGTATGGTATCGATATTTTTATTCCTAGTAATGCACATTTATAATAGATTTAAACATCGGTTATACATTTGCCTGAATACAACAGGCTATTATAAAATGAATTAAGAAAATGAATATTCCATTTTATCATGAAGGTTGCCATTTAGTTGAGCCATTTAAAACATCCCCAATAAACATTTAGCTGACTAACCCATTGATGGTTAGATCTTTAAGAGACAGCCACCTGCTTAAATGCATCTAAATCAGCTAATTACCAGAAGAATTTTCTGCATTATTTTCATGACTGAATTAAAGACAGATTTTTTTTTCAGTCTTGGTGGCTGTTATGTTGCACTGAGAACAATCTTCATTTCAAGAACATTTCAGCATTAATTCTGTACCTTAGTCTGATGCTTCAACTTGGTGCTTATTTTTTTGGGGGAGGGGAATACGTAATAGTTATTTATTAGTATCAAATTATAATCCTTGATTTTTTTGTCAAGATTTCTTTTTTCTCTGTTTGGTCCTTAAATTTCCATCTTGTGTAATTTTTTTACTATTAACTTACTTCTAATAATTTTGCACCGATCTTGATTCTTACAACCAAGTTCCAACAACGTAACACCAAAGCAAACACATGGGTTGATTTGATGGATGAAAATATTTTATACTCGTTTGCGTTGTATTTATGCAAAAAAAAAACTTTCGTTTTTTTTATTTCACGTTTGAACGGAAAGTATAATGTGCAACTTCATTCAGTATTAAAAATTTAGTTCAATGATGATATCCAGTATTTACCCTTTCTTAGCTGTGACTGTTTGCATGTTTATTTAAAATTTAAGGTATGATGGTATTGGTGGATTCCAGAATTAATGACTTTATTTAATTTACACTTTATTTAATGGGCCATTATGTGCTGTATATATTAACTTAATAAATCCCATTACCTTCATTAATCCATAGTCTAATCTTTTAAAATGCCATTGCGTTTGGCAGAGAAACTCATTTTTGTTTGCTTGTGTTTAAATTTTTACATTGTTTACTTACTCTTCACGTGGAAGTCACTGCATCAAATCCAGATGTAAATAATTAACTGTACCTCAAAAGGTTATGTTGACTTTTGCATTAGAAGAGGTGGATCAAGCTCACTTCAGTTAATAGGCAACATTGGACTCAATTCAGTCTCAACTGGGGCTTTATGTGTAGTTGCCTTAAAGGGCGTGGGGTGGAGTTGATGCTCTCCCCTGTATAAGCTAGTCTCACAAATCATTAGAGACTGATGGTCCTGATCGAAATGATTACTGTCATAATGATACTGGTATAACACTCACTGAAATCTGGTAATAAACCGAGGCAAAGAGAATGTTCTGCGCAGTTAATCACCATACTGTATTTCACCGTGTGGTGCTGAATAAAGAAAATGCATAAAAATAAGCAAAATCTAGAATCCTCTCTGTGATTGCATGTCTCGTTATATTGGCAAAAGCCTGACTCATTTTGGAGTACATTTCTCCACAAACCCACTATCAGAGTAGGTAACCTTGACAACTATAACAACTACTGGTCTTCCAACTATTAAAAACATACTGATATTTCTTCAGTCCCACCAGCAATTAATTTAATTTATTTGGTCTGAGGTAGCCTTGCAAGCCATTGTTTTTTTTGGTATGGTGAGCGCTGTTGTGGCCTACTCATATTGCGTTTTTTTTCCCCAGGATTTAGAGATCAGCGTGTACTTAAATCATGACCAGGCTGGCTTATTAATTTTATATTTTTTACATTCACGTGGGGTGTATGAAATGAAGCAGCAATACAAATAGAATTTTATATAAACCGAAACAAACACTGCATTGATTGCATAGTCAGAAATAAGCTACCACTGGGTATAAGGAGATTGATTCCTGCTTTGAGAATATCGGAGTAATCAGAGCAACCTTTCGGTTTTAGTCCAGCTCCCGAGTAGCCCAGCCGTAGAGGTATGATAGCTAAATCACGCAAAATCTTTTATTCATGCTTACTTTATTATGAAGGCGCATGTGTAGCGAACCGTCTAAACTACTAACGTTAAGTCAAATTCCAGGACACTTACATTAGATAAAGGACCTGTTAATACTGCCTTTGCAACACCAATGGATTTTAATTGGTCTGTTTACCTTTCTTTGTCCCATGTATTGTCATCTGGAGCTGACAGTGATTATGTCTGTTCCGTAGATTTGTATCTCTACGTAGACAAATTTACAAAAGGAATTTGGCAAGTTTGCTTACAGTGCAAGAGGCATGCAAGCAAAAATAAATGCAGTAATTCATATTAATATAATATTCCTATTCGTGGTCCCTATTTCACAGCATTTTCAGTAAAAAATAAAAAATATGAAACTACATAACTAGGCAGACTGACCATTTTGAGACATAAAATTAAGCAGACATGAAAACTAAAGCCAGATGCACTCTGCAGTTAATTTGTATTTGCAAATGTGTTGCACTATTCAATGACAAACACAGAAAAGCCAAATATGGCTGAAGTAGCGTTCTCTCACTTGGCAAGGTTTGCAGACTGACTGTATAACAGCGCCCCCTTCTGGAAGCTAAGTGAAAGGCCAAGGGTAACAGGATTAGGCTAGCCACAAAATTAAATTAGCATTTTGACAGCAGTGATATTGGATACTGAAGCACTTTTAAACACTGCTTTCCGGAGTACGTATGATACTCTCAAAGGAGGTTAATTACCATGACATGTAAATGTTGCATAATTTACACATGAAACAAATTGATAATAAAATAGTAGTACATTTTTAGAGTCATCACTCCGCCTTTTAAAATCAAGGCATTAAGTGTTTTTGGGGAAAATTGGAATATAAATTTGCTAAGCCAACCATTAATATTATGTATCTATTATATGTGTATGTATGAGTGAATAAAAACATTTCACATGATAGTTTCAGAGCTGTATTTTTTATTTGAACTGCACCGAATGCTAAATGTCCACCTTATACAAGAAACAAATACAAATACTCACACTAAAATCCAAACATGCCACTGGCAGCCTTGTTTTTGCTATTGTTGGGACACTAGAAAGATCTGCTTTTGCTCAGAGCACACGGCACCTCTGAGATGTTTGACTGGCTTTCACTGAAACGTAAAAGAGGAATGGGCCCGCAAAAGAAAACTATGGTTATAAGAACATTTAACTATGCAATACAAATCTAACAGGACTCTGAAAAACAATTAACACCGAAAAACATGGGATGCTTGTTATATAAAAAATACCACAATGAAGACAAGGAAGGGAAAAGGAAGTAATATATTCAGATTTTTTTTTTCTTTTAATTTTTCTCAGACAAAAATTTTGGGGAAAAAAAAATAATTAGTTTTCCTGAGTCAGTTTAAAAAGAAAAAAAAAAAGAACTTTAACTCTTTCCCATCCACAATGTGGCAAAACCAAAAATCAAGCAAGAACGAAAAATGGAAGAAAAAAGGGTGACTTGGGAATCAAACACACTAAACTTTGAAAAATGGGACATCACCAAATACAGACACTTAAATTGAAAGTTGATTTAAATCTATAAAGCCAAGCTTCTTGGAAATGTTTATATTTTGCTGTTCTGTACACAACGTCCCACACCAAGCATTACATGCTTCTCTGATTTCAATAAGAAATGAATGATCAACATATACCCAAGTCAGGGTTTTTCTAAATTATATGGAATAACAATTTTTAAATCACGTGTGGCTAAGAGACATAACCACTGATTTTCCGAAAATGCTTTTGATAATGCCACACTTAATAGACCACAGATAATACAGACTATCAATCATGAAGTCCCTATCAAGTTATAGTAACCTCATATAATTAATTATTTAAGAGAGTAACAGCTAACCCATTGCCAATGTTAGTGACACTGAAAAAACTCCTTAAATCAACATAAAGTAAATAAATTCTCTTTTTGTAAGAAAACACATGGCTTGTTCCAAGATGCTTGGAAATAGAGAATAATAAAAATGTCTATCGAAGTGTTTAAGACTGACAGAAAAAGATCACTGGTTTACTGCACATCAGAACCGTGGCTGGATTGTGGCGGCTGGTATTTTGAAGACTGATGGCTGACTCTCAATGGCAACGGAGTGTGGCCAGGAAAGGGTTAAAGTTCACATTGTCGATTGCTGTTGCTGGGAGCAATCTATTTCCTTTTTTGTCTGATAAATATATATAATATAATTTTCTATAATATTCTTTTTT
The DNA here is from genome assembly GCA_026776945.1 of Isichthys henryi. Taxonomy (NCBI): domain Eukaryota; kingdom Metazoa; phylum Chordata; class Actinopteri; order Osteoglossiformes; family Mormyridae; genus Isichthys; species Isichthys henryi. Next base: position 8,935,071 of record JAODJX010000065.1, on the reverse strand, counting down.
TTCTTTTTTTCCCCCCACAATGAAAAACAAATGTTAACTTCGGGGTGGAGGGCGGGGGTGTTAAACTGAATAAAAACACGAAGACACACGACTGATATGAACGGTGGTCATGAGTTTAGGGTAATGTTGGTGCAGACGCTGAAGAGGGCAGGTTCCATAACTGATGATGTCATCATTCTTCTGAGTTGTCCTGTCTTGTACGAGCAGGAGAAGCAGGTCATCACACAAGGAGTGGGAGGGGGGGTTTGGGGTAAGACGGGGGGTGGGGGGCAGGGTGAGACAGTCTCCCAGTAGCTCACAGAGCAGCCTTGCCTGCCTGTATGCTATCAACAAGTCCAAGGAAAAGGGGCACCCCCCCCCCCCAAAAAAAAATATATATTACACCGAACCAAAAGAAATAAAGAACAAAACAGATATAAGTATAAATCCGTGGAGCATGTTGTGGCCCCCAGTGTGGCGTGACAGAGGGTATGGTTCACTGTCTCTTGGTCCCGGCTGAGTATTGGTGTTAACGTTCCTGGTCTAGTGCTATTGCTCGGTCAGGTGCTCCCGTGTGTCACCATGTTTGGGGGGCTGGTTGGGCGAGGGGGCCTGTGTGGGGTGTGCACCGGTGGGCAAGGTGTGAGCGATTGACAGCCCCCCGGGCACAATGCCTTCCATCGCCCCGGGAATGCCTCCTGGGGCCACGCCCACCACGCCCGGAGGGTACCTGTGAAAAGGTCACACACAGTAGGTCCCATTAAAGGTGATGAACCACACCATGATTGGCCAACGACCTACCAATAAGGGAGGGGGGGGTGGGGCATCGCAAGGCATACATTTTGCCACACACTCTCAAAAATGCACCTAAACTTCCACCTCAGCAAAAAACCGGCAGTGAAAATCTTTTTTTTCCCCCTCCAACATGTCCCTCTGTGTTTTTATTGAATGCCAAGCACGGTAAAGGTCTTTACTGGCTAATGACTGCACTGCTGCTCAAGGATGCTATAATTAATGTGTACAATAAAGATTCTGCTCAGTGACACTTTCCAAAAGTGGCACTGGAAATGAGTTATGTGCACATCTTGCATAACATGCATCCGGCATCAGTTTACCCATAATGCAGGTGTCTACAATACGAAACGCAAATGACAGCAGGGGCTATTCCACAACAGAATGACTGGTCTAAATGCATTATTTTGCTAGGCAGAATCTCTGTGAGCTTAACTGAAATCCTTTTAAAACCAATGACCCTCATCTGCACTAAACAAGCAGATCCATTCATCCATTCATGATCTATTCATGATGCATTCATATGACACAATTTAAAGCATGACACATTCATGTACATGGAAAAATCCATGTCAGCATGTGCACAGGGATAATAGCAGAGATTTGGTGCAGATAGTTATGTTCAGGTACTCATTCATATTAAACCTACTTGTGCAAATGAATTAACTGCTACAGTGATTTGAATTCAGTGATGTATTTTAAACCTATTATGCTGACACAATCTGTATTTGTTGTTTCTGTGTTAGACACATCTTGCTTGGTAATTTTTTGGTTGTGAGAAGTAGTGATAGCCAAATGAAGCTTATTGAACCATTTGCTGTATTTTCTGACACCACTAGATGGTGCCCCAGAGTAAACCAAGAGCACCATCTAGTGGGGGTCAGAAAATACAACAAATGGTTCATCAAAAGGTGTACATTCCTGTATGGTAGGGGAAAGGGAGGGGTCATTGAATTAGCAATGCAGCAATAAAACATACAAGAAAAAAAACTATTCTTAACCAGCCAAGACAGACTAATGGCCAGAGTATTTACCTGGTTCTGATTTAGGTATTTAATTTGTCTTGGAGACCACCGGTTGCTATGGCCTGTAGGGTTTGGTTCACTCGGCTGTGTGAGAAAAGCAGTCAGTCCATGTGAGGCATGGAGGAGGACAAACTAGGGACATAAACACTGCCTAATGTTGACAAGGAGGAATGGAATCCATCCTAATATTTCTGAACTTTTAGGATGTGCGAGATGGAAAAGAAAATCCACCCACAGCACTACCAAGAAAGGACATAAGTCCATGGTTAAGGAAAGAAAGCAAATACTCGTTCAGAAATCATGCCAAAGTTATGTTTGTAATTAGATTGTGGCTATCAAAAACTCTCCCTCACTTCAAATGCCTTTCGCAGAGATTATGCCTTGCTATCCATGTTACTGTGTTTCAGAGTTTGCCTATAGCTACATATGAATAGTGACCAACAGCAAACACAAGAACAACAGAACAAGACTTATCAAGCAGCATGTGTTTGCATCTCACCTATAGGCGGCGCCATTGAGCTCAGGATGAACTTGCTGGTCAATTACTGACCAGGGTGCTGTGGTGACAAAGAACTCCTTGTTGACACAGTTTCTTAGGCTGTCAGGAATGCGGCCTTGGTTTGTGACAGAGAGGCACAAGCGACAGAAAATGCTTAATAAAATCAAATGCTCTTCCAAATGGGAAGAGAAATATACGGCGACATACTGCCAAGATGATTAAATTAAGCTGAATCCAGATTTGTATGAATCAGATGAATAATTTCAAATGAACATCATTATACCTTCCAGTTCTACCCAAAGGCTTGGCCTCCCTTGTGTTTATGTAAAACTAATGATGGCATCAATTAAAGGATACCTTTAAATTGAGTGGGGCGCAGCTAGGGGGCCCAGGTGGGAGGGGTTACAGAAAATCATTTAGATTTAAATTTTATTCACGTAGCTGAGGGACATTTGGGGCTACTGTGGCACAAATATAATACAATCATTAGAACATCAGTAGATATTAATAAAGGCTTCTAATATTCATGTGAGATTACAGAATTTGTATTAAACAGATATGCAAATCATTAAGGTATGTTTTTTCATAATTATATCTCTAAAGTGATTAATAAACTTTTGATTTCTTTCACATATTATTAATTTTTTAAACCTATACATATTTTGAAGCTATTTCTGATGATTTGCTTATAGTATCACATTAGCAGAAAGGCACAAGCCATCCGTTTATGGGCTTAATGCAGTACAGGCAGCAGCGTGGCCCGGGGGACACACACACCTGTGATGGCCCGGCGGATCTCGGTGGCCGCCGCTTCTCGCATTTCCAGGGACGCCTGCTCACTGTACCAGGCAGTGTGGGGGGTGCAGATCAGGTTGGGTGCATCCTTCAGGGGACCCTGGGAAAAGCTGTAGTAAAGAAAATGACATCATTATTGTTCATCCATCCATCCATCCATCCATCCCCACTTTCTTATGCAGGGTCGCGGGAGTCAAAAGCCTATCCCAGAAGCTATGGGTACCTACTATGGGCTATTTACAATCACCTGAACCATATGTCTTTTTGACTTTGAGGGGAAGCCTTCACAGAGATGAGGAGAACATGCAAACTCCACACACAGTCAAGGGAAGGAGTCAAACCTACATCCCTGGATTTGGGGGTTACAGCACTTTGCAAAGAGCCACCATAGAATGTTAACATATTACTGTTCATTTATAAATGACCTTTCTTACTGACCTTAAAATGCACGCTTTATAATTCTGTTAATTAGTGTTCAAAATCATATATTAAAGTGCACAAGGTGATATGTGCTTTTGAATGGAAAAGGGAGACAGACGGAGATGTTATCCGTCCCCTTGGCTGACCACAGTTCTCTCTTTCCGGTTCCTTCTGTCCAGCTACAGTCTCTCCTCAGCTGGACGGGCACTTCCTGTCAGCCACGCGGCTCGACGAGGGAGCAGTCAATACCAAACGTGCTGGCGGGTGATCTGGGGTCCGCTACCCCCCCTCACTTTCTCATCCGCCAAACGCAACATGTAACCTAACCTCATGTGGGCCAATTCTAAAGTGGATCCTTTCGATAAAAATGTGAGCAGAAAACAACTCATCAAGTCATTTAACTAAATTAATTAATTAGAGCTGGTGGGGAAATTTAACAAATACATGGATCAGCTGAGGTGCCCCTGAGGAGACGCTTGGTGTTCATCTAGCCATCCAACAAAACTTAGTTTTTATTGTTTTATTGTTAAATTTGCATAAGTTCTAATATTAAATTGTGCTTTTCTTCTGAGCAAATATACACTTATTACCCACATAACTGTAAACATTTTCTTTGGCTGCCTTAGACTTTTGCACAGTACATGCACATGTAGTAAAATAATATATTAAATATGTGTAATATCCATTCATCTATCTTCTACCTGCATAACTTTAATAGTCTAGTTATAGTGTACTTATTGGTCTCATTTACTGTACAATACTACATCAGTTTCTTCGTTGTGCATTGTAAAGGCTTTACATCTTTAACCCCATTTGTACACATGCCGTACTATTGTTCTTTGACAATGTGAAGCCTGGTAGCGCCACAGAACGACAACACAGAGCGTCACTGTGTCGCAGCACAGCTGACTTCATAATCACAGTGTAACAACTGATCCAATTAAGTAACTAAGCCTTTCCTATGAAAGCGAAAGCAGATTAAACTCTCATCTGGCAGTTACCAATCCGCCTTGATTCCAATCCGCTGCCCCCCCCCCCCCCTCCTCACGTGAACGGCTCTGTCTCATGCACGTCCAGGGCGGCTCCGCGTATCCGACCCTCCTTCAGGGCTTGGGTCAGGGCCTTCTCGTCCACAAGGCCGCCCCTCGCCGTGTTCACCAGGAAAGCTCCCTGTCGCATCTGTGCGGGGAACTGACCGTGAAATGCTGGCAAAGGACACTAAAGACTCTATGAAATAGGATCGTCACCATTATATTCCTATATCATTAACAAACATACCTATGGAAATGATTGATGGGGCCTTTGGCTTTGTGTTATCAGGAGACGGGTGTATTTAGGAATGGAATATTATGTACAGTTCTTGTTATATAATACACAGCGGCAATCTACCCAGTTAAGGGAAACTAAACTATACAACTGCATAGAATTAAACAAAAACTATTCGTTAATAATTATAGAAGAAAAACAGCATTAGGCATAAAGTGAAATCGTTATCTACTGAATCAATATTCTGAGACAGAGACAGCTAGCTACTGGTCTTATTGGGTCTACTAAAATCTCTTCCTGAGATCTGGGCCTTCGTACACTCCCCCAAGAGTATATTTAAACACAATTCTATACACAGTTAGGCTTCCTTGTACCAACGGGTACAAGCGAGACAAAAAAGAGTCTTTGTGACGCAAGATCCGCACGTTCAGAGGCTAGTTTACGTTTAGCGTAGTATACCATAATGCCAATGGAACATCCTCTCCATTCCCACCTGCTTGATTGTGAAGTCATTGATCAGGTGATGGTTGTGCTCATTGAGGTTGCAGTGCAGAGACACGCAGTCGCTCTGGTACAGCAGGTCCTGCAGCGTGTAGACGCGCTGCACGCCCAGAGAGCGCTCCAGCCCATCCTGCAGGTATGGGTCGTAGAAGAGCACGTTGAAGCCGAAAGCCTTGGCCCGCACGGCCACCGCCTGCCCCGACCGCCCTGCACAAATACAGGCAAGCACCGCTCAGAGAAGGACCCACGCCTCAAAAACAAGAAGCCCTGCCATTTTGGATCTGCCTGCAGCCTTAGAGAAACGTAGCTGGAGCAAACACTGTACTTTTTGGGCCAACGATTGTACTACTACGGTTAACAACAAAAATCATTAACACAAAGAGATATTGCTAAGAACAAAATTTAAAGGCATTATGCTTTAAAAATTGCTACACGAATATTGGTGGAAATGCTTATAAGCAATCAAAGAATGTTACGAATATCATACATTGCATGATTAAATAAGTAGCTGGAACAACAGTTGAATAAAGTTCTGCAATCTCTAAAGACTGGAAGTGTTTCCACAATTTTGGCCACTAGGGTACAAAGCTAACCTTAGCCATCGTCTCATGGGCAGATAATGAGGCAAAAGCCTGAAAAATGCTAATTGACATATTTCTGTGGTGAGGAGCAGGAGAGTAAGTCAGCGTTCATAACAGGATTAGTCAGTTTTGAAGTCTTGCAGTTGGGTGACGGATGCTTGAGTGACTGCTTTAGTGTGGCCAATTAACCCCAGAACCCGTCAAAGGGCACTCCTGATAAACCCAAAGAGGGGAGGTCATTTCAGGTCGTTCTCGCACCGCACCTAGGCCAGAAGACCAGGTGAAGAACAGTCAGAAATTAATCCTTACAATAAAACAGATCAGGAGATTTTGGACACTAATCCGTGACACTCATTCCAGCGAGAAAATATACAGTTTAGAGAAAATAGCGGAGCTGACCCAGTTTTAGTCCGATTGCATTTTTTCTTCTCTTATGACAGTGAAAAGGACGACAGTTGAATTTTCTTGGCTCCCACGCATGTGGCGGTGCTGTCCGGCCTCACCGTGGTGTGGGAAAGGCTTGGTCAAGGTCTGAAGGGGAGTGGGGGCGGGGGGTAGGTATACTTACCCCACTGGGCACAGAACAGAGTGCTAACTTTACAGTATCCAACTCGCCTAAATGGCAACATATGAGGAAGCCACAAGTAAGCTGAAAGAATCCCACGTGAGCAGGCTGCAGACACACAGACACCACACAGAAAGACATTTTCTTACTATATTTTTTTTTCCCTTCAACCGCTTCCCTCACATTTGTACATTAGAAGAAAAAAGAAAAGGAAATTGGATGAATAAAAGATGCCGTAAAGAGTGGATAAAACTGGTTCTGCTTGGTTTGGTTAACTGCACAGGGACCGTGTGAAAACTCCCCTCACAAGACTTCATTTAAAGCATCAAAAATTGTTGTTTCGCAAAATAACAGAGGCAGAGAGAGAGATGAGAGTACAGACAGGAAGAGAAAACAAGAGGCACGGCGAGCGCTGCGGATTAATAAGGCCGTTTTTCATCCGAATAAAATAAGGTTCACATTTCATACTCCACAGGGAGAAGGGAGAACGAGTGAAAAGAAAGAAAAGCAAATGCACAGCATGCAGGGAGGTGTGTGCTCAATGCAGGAAAATAAGCATTAGAATGGACTCTGATAAAAAAGGAGAGGAAGACGATTTTCTGACGGCGGGACAACAGGGACGTACAAAGACCTAGGACTGTAAACTAGGGATATCGACTTAATTAAGCTAATTAAAGCAGGGTGAGGAGAATTAATTATTCTACAAACTATACCAATACGTGGTAGCACTTTACTTAAAGCAGTCATCTATAATGCATTACAGATACCTTCATAATGCATTATAATGGATTCATAAAGCATTACGAACACAGCTGCAACTATTTTTAAAAAGGCATAACACATCATAGCATTTTGAATGCTCTATGAAGGTCTCATCTATAAATGCACTAAAAATACCTTCATAATGCATCATAATGGCTTATACTGATCATGATAATGCATTATGAGGGTATCTGTAGTACCTATATATGCCTATGCCTTTTATAAATAGCTATAGTGGTATATACTTCATGAATGCGTTATAATGACTACTTTACTTAAAGTGATACTCCATACGTTTCCCTGAAAATACATTGATAATAAAGGACAGAACTAGAAATTCTGGTCCCCCTGACAAAAAAGTCACCACGATCCCCTCCTGATATAATTTTATGATTTTACAGACGCTTCCCGGGTCACGATGGTCCATGTCACAATATTTCTAGTTTACGACAGGTAAATGTTTTTCACTCTCAGTACATTAATTCAATAAATTACAAGATATTCAACACTGTTTTAGAAATTCTGTTTTCAGTTAATGATTAAGCCTAACTGCAGGCTGACTAAGTGTTTCTATGGTAGGCTAGGCTAGGCTATGATGTTTATTAGGTTTGGCGTATTACTTTAAAATGCATTTATGTCTTACGGTATTTTCTCCCTATCGTAACCTGGAGAGAGGCAGTCCATATCAAAGGGCCCCTCTAAGTGCTGGGCCCCCTGAATCTGCCAAAGTATCCAGACCCCTGATTAAAAAGTATCATGTTTCTGGAATACTTGCTGGAATTGCTACAGTCCTCAAATCCGCTAGGTGTGACATTAGTGATGTGGGGGGGGGGTTGCAGGGTTCCTCACCGAAGCCGATGAGGCCCAGGGTCTCGCCGCGGATCCGAGCCGCCCCGGACGCCACCTCGCGGATCTGCTCCACGCTCTGCACGCGTGTGCCCTCTCGCAGCGCCTGGTACAGCCACGTGTTCCGTCGGTACAAGTTCAGGATGTGGCACATGGTGGAGTCGGCTGTCTCCTCCACCGCCGCCGATGGGATGTTGCACACGGCGATCCCTAGGGGGCGCACATGGGCACAGGAAATCCATGCATAATCTATGATTGGTACTATTACGCTCTACCCACTTCCAAACCCTCCACACATACATACAATTTAATAGTCTCTCAACACAAAGAACATGTATTCCCTCCCATATAGATAATGCACGCATGTAAAAATCACAGACACCTACCAATGAACTGTTCAAAAATCATACAAAATTCTTATTTGAGCTATAAATACAGTAGTGGGGGTAGGGGGGATGGGCAGGGGGGTGTCGTATCTGCTCTAAAGCTGGGAGGTTCGCCTTTGCATCAGTTATGATCTGTCACAGTTACTCATATTAAATGGCCGTCTGTCACAATAATTTTAACACGTTCTTTCATACTTGCATTCCACTTCCTCCCTGAGGAAATACCACCCGCTTTTCTGCACCTCACTCCCAATGGCATTTCATTCTCATTATCTGCAGTTTCGATCCTTTCCTAAGCCGTTTCAACCAACGGCGTGGCAGTGATAGTTGCTAATGCCATCAGCTGGCAGAAAGGAGGATCTCGACGGACTCCGAGGCCTCGTAAAGCGTTTCGTCAGATGTCATTTAGCCAGGAGCCACGTCATCTGCATACGAGGAGGTTCACAGCTTTGCGAATGGTTCACTCTGTAGCAGCTGTAAGGTTCTCTTCTTCGGGAAGGAGACAAAACAGCTCTTGCGACACGCTAAAGTAATTCTCCAGGCTCCCGTTATGAGATCTGCAGATACTGCTTCAGAGCACCGCATGAGAGCAATCATGGACGTCCATCTCGACAGACTTCAAGGAAGTTTGCGTTAGCAGCCTAGAAAGTTTGGGTGATATTACAGTATGCTAGGGTATTTTGGGAATAAAATGTTACTGACGAGATTTCCAAGTGGAGTGGACCCCGCGATAAAATCGGTCATGAAATTTCAAAACACCGAAGTAGCACAGCTTTTGAAAATAGCGTCAAAATACTACAGTATAACGTCTGGACGGTATGAAAAATTTGATACTGCTTAAGCCTACGGCTCAGTATCTTTGAGAAACTGGCATGAAAGTTTCCAGATGTTTCCCTACCCAGCTCCCCGGCAGCCTTGATGTCAATGTTGTCATAGCCGCTGCCGATGCGTATTATGATCCGAAGTGCCTTAAACTTCTCCAGGTCCTCCCTGGTGAGGGTGATGGTGTGGTACATCATGGCCCCCACAGCCTCATTCAGTACCTAAGGCAAAGAACAGAGTACCTGCATTATCACCTTACCTCACCGCCACGTCAGCATGTGACTGTATGCCAGGTCCTGCTGACCCAATGCATCTGCCTGTTTTCGTCCCAGCAGAGATCTTAATGAATTAGACTGTCAAGTGAATGAATGAATAAACAAATGAATGAAAGAATGAATGAACGAACGAATGAATGACAGGACCCAAATGAAATTAAAATCGAACAATTTGCACCTTAAAAATAAAAGGTGGAAACTGGGTATGTCATAGTTAAATAATGACCCAGGTAGATAAAGTCATCCAGGTTTAAAACCCTCAAAAATTGTACAGCATGTGATAGTGATTTATGAAATGTCAGTCTGCTGAATCCGAACTGCGTTCACAAACGGTGAAGCATAAAACGACTAAAACTGCGCAACTGACTGAGGGAAACGCAGATGTACGCATGCTAAGCAAACCTCAGCTGGATCTCAGAGTAAGTAATAGCTTCACACTCACCTTCAGTTAACTATATTAACCCTGCCTGCCAGATTAGCTGTGAATTTACATAAAGCTTTTATAAGAGCTTTGGCCCAAGACTCCCTGCTAGACATTAACTCAAGGTTAAAGCTCTCCCTACACATTAATTTAATTTCTTCTGTTCTTTGCCAAAGGCTGGGTTTACTAGCAAAGCACCCCCATGTGAATAATGACTAAAACAATAAAACATATTGTGAGACAAATCATTTCAAAATACCATGTGTAGGTCCACAGAAAACATGACCGTTTTCCATTTGTTAAGAAAAACAGCAGTTTAGGGACATCCATCACCTTATTACAAAAACCTGATTCTGCCCTACCCACCCTTCATCACCACACACACACACACACACACACACACAGAGGCAAACTCTAATCCCAACACGACGACCTTAACACCTACCCAACCTTAACCACGAGTAACCAAACAAAATACGAGACTTTCGCCATTCTTAGTTCTTTGACTGCATTCACAGATCTTTGCAGGGACCTGAAAAATGCTTAAATGGTCAAATATGGTTTTTATGACATTGCGGGGGACATTTGGTCCCCACAACGTAATATAAACACAATACACACACACACAGACATATTGGATAGTCCTTCTTCCTTCCTCCAAAGCGTTTCTCACTAAGCACTGGATTTTATGGCTGTGATGTCATCTCTCTGGTGTGTTCATTTGACTCTGTGGAAACAGTCCACGAAGCTGAAGCCAGACTCTTTATGCCGCTGTACCACTCTGCTGGAGCTCCTTACACAACCCCACCCCAACCCCCTCTGACCCCCACCCCACTGAGTGTGCTCCACCCCTCAGGAATTCATTGCAACTGTTTACCCTCCACACTCCACCCAGTATTTCACTCTCCAACTGCTTAATTCTTGCATTTATTCATACTTTTTTTTGTGGGTGGGATTGCTTTCCGTGGCTCGCGTCAAGAGAATTTTTTTTTTTTTCGCGCACAAATAGAACAGATTTGAATAACAAGCAACTTGTTATCATAAAAACAGAACAATGAGAGGGGAAAAAAAACCTCATAGTTCCCATGGTCATTAATTATATTACATTTTTTTGCATTATGCAAATCTCTTTTTCCATTCTCTGAGTAATAAAACTGTCAAGGCACTCTTTTTTTTCAAAAAAGGTTTAAAACATCATAGAAAGGGTAACAAAAAAATTACGGGATAATTTCAAAGGTTTGCCTTTTATGCAACTGAGGAAAAAAAAACTTCTGGCAGGTCTGATTTTGTTGATGTTTCAGAGCAAGGCCAGTGGCTTGTACTACGAAGCGGGGTAACTGGCTTATCGGGCAACTTGTCGGATTTAAGGTACCACAGTTTAAATCGACTTCATATTCGTTCACTTACATTTTGCCCAGACTACCTTAAATCCAACAAGTTACCCCGATAAGCCAGTAACCCGGCTTCGTAGTACAGGCCTCAGATTGTGGCTGCAGTATTCCTGCTGCGTGTCACCATCTCCCGTCAGACTCTTCCAACACAGCTGGCCAACAGCATTCCTGGGCCCGCACCTAGGGAGGTGACCTAATCATCCCCATGCACCGGCAAAAGAAAGAGACCCCCTGCCCCCAAATTTCATGCTGGGCCTCTCACATGCTGAGTGCAGAGTCACATCCTGTGCCTTAGCTACACTGAACAAACAAGCAAATAAATAAACAAGCAAATAAATAAACAAGCAAATGAACAAACAACCAACCAAATAGCAGGAACTCCTCCGAATATGAGCTTGACCAATTCCTAATCTCACCAAATTGTCTTATATTGCTCCCAAGTAATGAAAGGGCAGAATGAGACTGTAGGGCATGTGGGTTTAAACACTGTGCGGCCCCATCTGGTCCATAGAAAGCGATAGGATTAAACATAATGCTAAGAACAACCTGATGGCTGTGTCTGGCTGTCCCCCCCCCCCCCATACTGACAGCTGTTGGACAACGAACCCATCAAAACCACTTTTATAAAGAGCTATTTAAAACCGCTGTTATATTATGACACAGTAAAAAAAAAAAAAAAAAAAAAAAAGAATTCGCCATCTTGCGTTGGCAAGTCTAAAGCAGAATTGTTTTATGCAAATGCAATTCTGCATATATTCCAGTTTCATAAGGCGAAGAAGGCGGTATGGTTTCATTGACGATACCGTCTCCCGCATTCAGAGATGCTGTCATATATTCAGCTCTGCTCGGCTGCTGAATAAAAAGCAATAAAAGAGAGATACAGACTAGAACGCTGTAATTACATTCCACTCACGTCATACGCTTCTCTATTACAACAATGCAGGTGATGAAGACAAACTGCACTGTGACACCCATTGACATCAAATCACGAGGAGCCCCACTTTATTTTAACTGCAAAGATAATAAAAGTCAAAATTCTTTAATATTAGTTTTACATTAGAAAGAGAAGAGTGAGAAGAGCGAAGAAGGGAGAAAGAACATAAAACGAAAGGTGTGTTAAGCTTTGAGCTTTTTTTTTTTTTAAATGAATTGCACCTTTGGCTAAAGCCCAGCCAGGTCACGCGGTTTGGAGGAGCTGGGTTTTTACCTTCTCGTGGATCTCCTGGGTGGACTGTGCATCGCAAAAAGCCACTGTCGCCAGGTCTTTGAGGATGGGCATCTCCACCGTACAGTCGCGCCCATCCAGCAGTGCCACTAGGGGGCGTGGGTGCATCGGCCCGTTCATGATTTGGGGTCGGATACCTGAGGGTCAGCAGAGTGGGGCTCGGGGTTAGAGGGTAAACGGTCATTTGGCCACCCGATAACCGCGCATGAAAACGGCATGCTAAGGAACGATGTAAATTTGGATAGCCCGTACGCTTTAAGATCAAAAGGAACATTTCTTATTTCTTACACATATTCCATGCATAATTACACTGTTTCTGCTGTCATGACAGGAGGGCAGAATGCAACAAATGAGATGGATGTGTTTCATATTCCTTCTTAGATTGCAAAAAAATAGAGGATGGGCTCTGATAGATATTGATGGGCTATTATCAAGGTTAAACCAACCAACCCAAGACCGACCACTCCGTGAAAACCACCCCCTTTGAGAACAGGCTGGCGGGGTAGTGCTGCGAGTTCTAACAATGCTGAGCAAACCAGTCTAATTTAGCCAATTACATCCCAAATCAGCCCATGAATTACAAGAAGACCTCAGGCTGTCAAACCCAGAAAAGGCACTGACCACGCATACCAAGGTGCCCCTGCATCTTCAGGAAATGACCCCGGTGACCAGCCCACCTAGATGCACCCCCGCTCCCACAACCTGTGACAGCACATTGCATGCTTCACACGGTTACCAGGCAACAGTGCCACCCGCCACCCCCAAGCCTTTTCATCTAAACACTCTGTGGCATTACTAAAATGGAGGGACAAATTATTTTTACTCTGCTATTCCAAGAGACCTTTCTCGATATGTAGAGACTAACGCCACGATTTACCACATGCTTTTGTCCCCACTGCTGAATACCTCGCAGGACCTTAAAACAGACAACCTTGCTTGTGTGCTGAGAGCCAAAGGTCTAAACGTTTCCTTCCCCCCCCCCCACCCCTACTCGTCGTCTTCCAAAAGTGTTGACGGAACCACAAACTGCTGGTTGTGGTGCAACTAAACACCAGGTCGGCAGGAGTGGCCTAAACACAAGACCTTATTCAACAAAGACGTAAAAGAAGAGTAACAAAGACCAAATCCAGGCAGTGCCTTTGAGGACTGTGTAAATCCAGGTCAGGCTTCAGCAAACAGAAGCAAATGAGGCTCCAACACTGCATTAGACACTGGAAGTACACTGGAAACCAGACCTACGAAACTGCCCCTCTGTGCTTTTTTCCAGTAGAAATCAACCCTATCATCATATACCCAGTTCATACCATTTTAATGCTGTTGACTATATTCTGGCTGCAGTCAGATCACCGTAGGGTAAGTAAATCTCTTATCTCACATTTAATACTGAAGGTGATGCTACAGATGAGATGAACTAAACCAGGATTCAGCAAAACATCCTTAGTTTTCTGCCACAGATCAGCGTTCTCACTGCACAGCAAGTAGAATGTGCTCTGGGCTAATTGCTTTTATATTTTAATTGCTTAGCTGATGCATTTATCGGCCATTTTATACGGCTGGAACGATTCAGGTGCTTTGCTGAAGGTTACTACAGCAGCCCCCCCCCCCCCCCCTGCTAAAACCGCAGGTTTTCATGCTTAGCCACTATAATACCAGCTGCTCACTGGGCAAGAACTGAAGGGGGCGGGAACAAGTGGTGGCCAATAGGAACAAGTTACAGGGATTAGGGGTAAAAAGAACAGGACACTGGAATGGAACAAAAATGGTGCGTTAGGACCTGACACAGAGGAGGAGGACAGTGTAGGGGAAAGGGGTCAGTGTTAAGTAAATTGTAGGAAAATATGAAGCGAAATATGTATAACATCTAGCAAAAAGGAATTTACTTCTCAGAAAGACATGGCTGGTTTATCTAAGCAGTGGCGTGCTGAAGAATAAAATAATGAATAAAATCTCAAGACTGCTGGTATTCAAAGAAGACAGGGAGGTAGGAAAGGCTGGTGGAAGAATTAAAAAAGAAAATTTAAAAAAAAACTCTTAAGTGTTTGTCTCGAAACACCTACCGCCTGTCTTTTAGTATGACAATCACTTTTGTGGGAGATCTTCATGTCATTAGCTGCTTCACCAACGCTATTATCTGAAGCACTTAGCATATTTCACTGGAGAAATTCAGATTCAGTATTTTGCTCAAGGGAACTACAGCAAGGTTCCTTCTGGGGCTTGAAGCTGCCCATGTGCTTAACCATTAAAATACCTGCAGTCCCTTTTTACAATAGTCAAGGATTTTCCTGCCATTTAAAGACATTTCTTATTCCAGCAAAGTCCTTTCTCAAATGCAGTGACTATGTGGCACATAAAATGGCATTTTCCATCTACATCTGAGTACGGAAGCATTATGGGTTAAATACAGTGTTCAGGGATGTTGCAAATGAGCCTCAAAATACTTTTGGTCACTGTATCTCTAACTCCATGTAGATCCCTCTGCTCATCTGTTTCATGACTTAAATGTCTACTAGAATATTCCAGCAAGCATATGGCCGGTACAAGAATGGTAACACTTCAATGAAAGAGTGGCAGATGAGGGGAGACCAGTGACACAGCATCCCAGTTGTGACTAATGGTCCATCTGGATACTAATGTTAAACACTGGCAACTGCTGGGCTCAGAGGCCTGTTCGCATGGACGGGGGTTGGGGCCGTAAAGGCTGCCTACCAGTTTCTACTCCACAAAGCCCAGTGCTAATGGAACCCAGTGTGACTGCTGGACAACTTCTAGTTCCATTAAGGGTTTGGTTGTGCTCGAAGGGGGTTGGACAATGAACAATAAAAACGTTGCTCTAAATCGCAGGCTATCATTCTATTCCCTATAATTTATTAAAACCTTCGCAGCATTTGTCTTTAAACCGCACAGAAGCTGTAAAAAGTGGACACATCCTGGCTTTGGATCAGGAAAAGATGTCCAACGGAAGATGAGCAGGCCTTGTCTCCACGATAAGGAGTAGAGCACAGAGACAGAAATGTAAACATGGCCATTAGCCGCAGTGGACTGTGAAGTTAGCGTTATGCTTTTTACAGCCTCTGTTCAGCTGGGCTTGGCTTTTTTCCATCGTACGGGGACACTAACAGCTTCGTCGGCTGCCCGTTGGCTCCGATCATGTTATAATTCTGCTCGGCTCGGGTCTCACAAATAACCATTACGCACCCCGTAGGAAAAAACAGCTGGTGATTAATGTCAACACAGCAGATCTCTCTGGCCACCTGATACCCTGTCGCGGCCGCTGGAAGGTGGACACTGTTTGTGTTCCTGTCACATCCAGCAGGTACCAAATCGTGCTCATTCACTGAAGAAAACAAATAACCTGGAAAAAAACAACCCTTCTGAGATAAATCTGGTCATCATTTAAGTTTTCCATCACCTTTGAAATTGATGGATCTGAGAAAACAGTGGTCCCCTTTAAACCATTTCAACCTTCTACCCAACCACTCTATGACTCTCTGGTTGGAAATGTCCCCGCTACTTCCAATCATCAAATTAATCGCACTGGGACAAGCCATAATTATATTGAGGATGTGAGTACTTAATTCCATCCATCCATGCAAGCATCCATATTCCAAATGTTTATTCTGCCTAAGGTTGTAGGGTGGGAGGAAGCTTTTAATTATAACAGAACAAAAAAAAAAAATCCACAAATGAATCAGCACTACAAAATAATTAATGAACCGACATCACTGAACAAGTTTCTCGTCTGAGATCACGAGCGATGAGTTAGCGAGCAAAAGACGCAACAGCTGCGGCTTAAGTGGCCCTAATTTGACGTGCTGCTGCAACGATGCCTTCCCGCTGACTGCGGTCCTCAACAGACGGAGAGCCGGAGAGGATCCGGGACAGCTGTTGCTGTTAAACCCCCTCCCCCCCCGACAGCCCAGACCCCATCCCTGAGGGAATAGATATCGAAGAACCGACGTATACTCTAACAATTTCACCCGGGTGAGCAGCCTTGCATAGGGAGTAACAATGATCAAGCATAAATCCACTCTTTTCTCATACACTACCAGTCAGATTTTTACACAGGTTTCCTTTTAACATGGAAGGAGCATGTGACAGTGCATGTCTGACTTCCTATTGACTGGCTATGTAGTGATGTCATAGTCAAATTCTAAGCTGTTCTTTAGATGCACTAGTCAACTGGTTCATCCCATGAAACAGCAGTATTTAATGTCCCTTGAATTTTCTCTGCTGTAATAACTGCTAGAGGAGGTTACTTCAATGAATCAGATATGATGTTTTCTTGCTAGTAAAGGTACTCAAATGGTGAACATACTGTCCATGTATTTGTTAGCAAAAAATACTGAGTGTATTTTTAGTAAATGTTAAGTGAGTAACATGCAAATGTAGAAAATCGCAGTGTGTGCAAAAACAGTTGGACTAGTAGTGTACCTTTCATTAAAATGAAGAACGATCCCGAATCAAGCGACCTGAGCCACGTTTAACTAGCCAAGCGTTTACAGAGAATCACCCTCTAACAGACACACACTTCATTAATTAGCTAGACAAGGAAATGCAAATTCCAAGACAGGGCATAACTAATTCCACCTTTTCCATTATCCATCCAGGGCAAAACCATTTCCGTCCATTAAAAACAGTAGCTGAGCTGTTGGCTCATTGATGAAACAGTCTGAGGCGAAAGCACTCACAGGATAGACCTAGTTAAAATGATTTATTGTTGTGCTGCTAAGTAATTCCACAGGAATGTACGCCAATGCTGATAAAACATCAACATACAGTCTTAATGCAAGAAAATGCAAAACCCTAGTTAGATTTGTAGGTAATACCTAAATTAAAGGCAGCCTAACAAGCCTGGTTCCTGCGGTTACTTCACCTAAAAAACACTGGATATTTCATCATCACTCCAGGTCCCACTGGAGAAATTTTGAAGAAGAAAAAAAACAGATAATTGCACTTGTTTATGACTCTTCTCAACTGTATAATGATATGATGTTTAACCAAT
The DNA here is from genome assembly GCA_026776945.1 of Isichthys henryi. Lineage (NCBI taxonomy): Eukaryota > Metazoa > Chordata > Actinopteri > Osteoglossiformes > Mormyridae > Isichthys > Isichthys henryi. Next base: position 8,917,518 of record JAODJX010000065.1, on the reverse strand, counting down.
CATGGAACTAAAAGTGCTTTTCTGGCTTAGAGAGTTCCTGGTATAGAGCAGAGGTGATATCTTCACCTTGCTTTATCCAGTAGAGGATGGCAATGGAAACACAATCATCGGAATTTTTCTTGGTATGAATCAATAATGGAAACGAGGCCATAAACGATTAGTGGCTGGCACCCTTCCTGGGTTTGTGTATAGTATATAATATAACTGCACAATCAACATAAATGTAGCTGAAAAAAGGGCCCCGAAATGCCATTTGATTAAGCTTTCTGGGAGTACGAAACAGGAACCAAAAACTGACATAGTTCCTGTCATTAAACTCTACCTGATTTCTCGATCTATTATTAATGTTAACTCCACGCTCTACAACCTTGCGTGGCACGAGGGGGAGTTCCACTACAAACATCTACAGAAAAACAAGTCATGGTTTTTGAGCACGCTGTCACCTCAACTGCAATTACGCCGTCTGTGATATATTCACTCAGCCCAGCTAAAAATAAATAAATAAATAAATAAATAAATTCTGAAGCAAAAGGAAATGAGGAGAAACGAGAATTTCCACAGCTGGGTGATGTCAGAATCCGCAGAGGTTGAAGGGGAGGTTTTGCCCAATCTGTTTTCTATCCACCAGCCAACGGAAGAGAGACAGTCCGGCCGTGCCATCAACAGCTGGTTCTGGTTGCCTGGCAACAGCCAAGCTGCAGAAGGGAGGGTGGCGGGTGACTCTCAGAGCTTGTCCCAGACGAGGACCTGGTCTAGAGTTGCCTCTGGCATTTTGCCAGTCCAAAAAGAAAACAAGTTCAATCACAAACCACACAAAAATAAATATTAAGTAAAGAGGAACAAGTCTTAGGCTATAAATCAACACACACGAACGAATGTGTATACCCCACCATGGCAAGCAGCCCAAGAAATTACCTCACAGTCACAGCAGCAAAAAGGCATAATATTTTAATGTGAGAGTTAACAGGATATCAGCCTTTGAGAATTTCTTCTCAGCTTTCCCAGAAATGTGCCAAAGCTTTAAACAGTAACTGCTAAACTGTCCTCATTGGCACTGATTTCGAACTTTTCATGCACAAACGCATGTGCTCCCACACGCTGCATCTCTCAGACAGGTGAGGAGAAAAAGATGCGATGGAATATTATAAACTCCTTTGGCTGCTTTTCCTTTACCCTGCCGCAACCACCGCCCCCCCCCCCCACTACCCCATCATCGCCAACCCCTCCACCCCTCAAAACGCACAAAGGCAGTCTGTCTTCCCTGTGTCTACCCCACCCCTGTCACCACACCACCCAGCTGCCTGACACACCAACAGCTCCCCTGCCAAGAAAATTAGAGAGCGCCCCGCGTAAATGGCGGCCTTTGTGTTTGCCCCAGCGTGGCCTGCTCTCCAGTGCACAATTGGGGGCCGGGGGGGGGGGGGGACAAAAGCAAGCGTCAACAGCAGCAGCAGACAACTGGCCTTAATTCCCATTAATCTCTGTTGCTTACGCTACAGATCTTGGACTACAAAAAAAAAAAAAAACATGCTAACAGGAACGATTTTCATTCAAACCAATAAACAAACAAACAAACAAATAAGTGTTTCGGCTGCTTAGCAACTTAATAAGTCTCCCTCCGAATAGTCCCCTCAAATCCCCTTAGCTCCAAAAAAAATGTATAAAATGAGCCATGAAGGGGGGGGCCCCCCCCCCCCCAACACAAACAAAACACAAAAAAAAGAAAAAAAAAAGAGGAGAGAAGGAAAAGGGAGCAGGAGGGAGAAAAAATAGTGGGAA
>JAODJX010000065.1:8890346-8915639 GCA_026776945.1 Isichthys henryi | reverse complement strand
CCCCAAAACGCACTCATGCCACACTTTATTAGACAAACAGGAGAGAAAACAGGAAACGTGCTCCTTGCCTGCAAAATGTTGTCTCCACATTCTTCTGTTTAAGAATTGCACATGGCAGCCAAAAAAAAAAATGCACAAAAAAAAAAAAAAAAAAAACGAAGAGAAACGAAAATTCTCAGAGTGTATCCTGGGGGTATCCCCCAGCCCCCGCCCTCCTGCTCGTGCCACCACTCCACCCCCCCGCGCTCCCTCCCTCTCCTTACTCCCCTATCACCCTCAGTCTCGCTCCGGTTGGTTAGGAGAGGTGTCTCCAGCAGAGTCTACGCATCGCCCCTGGCACAACCATCCTTAGACGGACTGCCTACGTCAGGCAGAGACGGAAAAAGGGCACGGACCCCCGCAAGCGGACGGAAAATGGTCGGGGAGGGTGGGGGGGCTTTGTTCCCTCCTTTTTTAATATCCTAGGAAAAACAGCCAGCCCCCTAGCTGCAATCAGCCCCCGGCTCCACTCTATCCCACTTGAGCTGGAGGAAAAAAAAAGAGGGGGGGAAAAAAAGAAGAGAACTCTTAGTGCCTTTCTTCTGACTTGGCTCCAGAAGCAGCAGTGATCATGGCAGTCCTCCTTCAGCCTTTTGTGCGAAGCGAACAAGGAAGAGCAAAGCGGAGGCGCGGAAAAAAAGGGAGAGCGAGTGAAAAAGTCCCTGAACGAGCGGCGGTGTGACTGCGCTGCGCGCCGCGGCGCCCCTGGCTGCTGCGCGTCGCTCTTCCTTTCGCTCCGCTACTGCGCGCACATTTTTCCTTCTCTCCTTTTTTCCCTTTTTTAATTTGAGATCTGACCATAGCATTTTAAGAACGCCGCCCCCTCCCCGCTCGCTCGCTCTTTCTCGCCGCACTCCAGATCCCCTTTCCTGAAGAAATATCCCTCGCCTGTTTATTCTTCCAGCGTATCTCCCCACCGTTTCTCCAGATAAAGATCTCTTTTACGAGAAAAACGAAAAGTTAATTGAACAATTCTTCAAGCCCGGAATTACCTATTACTCTTCTGCCTAGATCTTTAGTAAAATACCGTATTTTTCTTTTCTTTTTTTCTACACACACAAATAAACTTTTACCACAACAATAAAACAGCCACACCACAAATACCATCTTGCTATTATGCCACACAATCACAACTTAAATGTAACTTCGTTTGCAGTTACTTATAAATGCCCTAATATTTCCGAGGAAACGAGGCTTTTTAAACAATAACAGAATAGGATCCACCCTTAAATAAAGGATCTATGTTGCAAGTCCCAGTTCCCTGGAAGAAACAAACTGTTTTCTCAGGGACTTGTCACTCACTCTTAAAGCAAAAACGCTGAACAGCAGGGCTTGGTTACATACCAGTGGCTAATTACTTTAAAAAGTGCTAATGAAATGGCCAGCACACAAGATGACAGGGTGGGGGTGGGCCACACAATAACCTAGGTTCAATTCCCACCCTGGCAGCAAACCAGTTCTGCACAATTTTCACCTCACACGCTAAAGGATGCTGTGCTTTACGAAGCCTGCAATAGTAAAATGTGACAGGTCCCACGCCTCAAGAAAGCCTCCCCCATACCTCCCACACAGAACAGCCACAGTGATGGGAACGAAATGGTATTTGACTAAGGGAACAGAAGAGAAGTATTATTAATCGCCTCAAACTAAGGTGAGAGAGCGGCATTTGATGTCAATGAGTTTATGGGAACTGCGGTCTACGAAACAGGCACTAAGAAGAATTCCAGTTCCTCTGGTACTGTGGCATAAATGCAGGAAGAACAGTGGAAGCAACCAAATTCTCTAATACTACGAGTTAGTTTGCTAAGAATGACCAGCTGGAGTTCCACATCCCCAACACTATCACAGCCTCGTCTGTATCTGACGTCTAACTGCTCCCTGAAATACCACAGTGAAGTATACAGATTTACAATACATAAATCGCCACGACAAACATAGGTTGCGTTATTGAAACCTTCTCACAAAGATAATATAATTAATAAAAAATAATTGCTAAAATTTAAAGCCATTCTACCCTAATATTACATCTACATTATGAGGGGCAAATAATTCACTTTTCTTCGGTAAAAATGACATTTCGCAGTTCATTGACCTGAAATATGGAGCTTGCTTGCTATGATTATTTCGCAAAATATGTAATTCTGTGGTATTTAGTCAAAGGATATATACGTATATAATAAGTGTTAAAGGAAGCCAATTATACTGAAAATTTTCGTGGAGGTCATCCAACTCTAATCCTTCAAAGCACTTGAAAAGACATTAAAATATATAAGGAAGAATGCACTCACTTTCAATAATTATTCTATAGCGGTCAATGGATTCTTAGGTGACAGGACTGTCAAGACTGAACTAACGCTAAACTGATTAGTGTATGAGGTATCGTGGTCTTTAGAAAGCTATATTCCTCATGTCATAGAAAACACTACAACTGCATTTAAATGAGACAATTCATCTAATATATACTCAAGTGCAATTGATGGCCTTGTGATGAAGCTGTTAAAAAGAACTGGAAAGCAAACATGAGAAAAGGACGGCTCTGGACAAGCTATCAGACCCCGCTCTTATATACTGCATTAATATATTTAGTGTGGGGGGGATGGGCAATTCCTGGAGCAAGGGTTAAGATGCTCACTCAAGGGCCCAAGAGTAACATCACTCTGCCTGTTACAGGATTTGAACCCATGACCTTCTGATTACAGACACACTGTCCTAACCCACACAGTCACATACCACTCAAAACGTTCATGTAGCATTGACAGGTGAGCCACATTTATCCACATTTGGAAACATCTGCTTGTATTGGTAGCAGATCAGGAAACAACCAGCAACAATTCCCGAGAGAGGAAGATAAAAGTGAAGTTTGCAAAGTGAATTTTTTGTTTATATAAAAACACTTAAACGCCTCACACCCCTAATCTTTTGTTCCTGTTTTTGTTCCCCTTTTCCCCGGGAGGGTAACATAAAACAGAAACTGTTTCTCTGCAACTCCCAGTGTCTTATGACTTTGTTTAACGGGGAGTCATTCTTTAATTCTTTCATAAACAACTTGATACGTTTAATTTACGTTTATTTCTTTAGCAGATACTTTGGTCGAAATTGACACAAAAGTGACGCTTGAGAGCAGGGTCAGCCAGAATCCCAGGAGCAACTGGTGTCTTGCTCACTGGTGAAATCACTCTGTCAGACATGATATTTCAACCAGCAGCCTTCCGATCACAGGTACAGAGACACACACTGCATGTACAAATTTCTTGACTCTTGAAACTTTTAATCAACTGGGAGACAAAAGTGATGATCTGGATGGTTTTTTAACCATCACACAGAGATGCTAGAACAATTCAAACAGTGTCACTCACAGTTACACTAAAACTTTATTTGCATAGTCTCCCAAGTCAACATTAGGCCTTGCCCTCTGGCTCCCACCAGTGGCAGTAAACTTGGGACATAATCAGTGTTAGTGGAGCTGACCTCTGAATACCCCAACCCCCCATGGCCACAGCCAATCCTATAGCCCATCCTGTGGCACCCTTTTTGAAACTGGATCCAAAAGGGGAAGCAGAGGAAAATCCATTTTTCTCCGGTCGCCAGTATACTTACCTGAGAGGCACCTATTGTTTTGGAACTAAATCCAGTGGGAGGATTCTGTTCCGGTGGCAGCTAAACCTAAATAAAGCCAGTGTCGTTACTTGCCAGCCTTCGTGAGCCAGATCACACAACAAAGTGGTTTACTGACTAGCCTCTTTGTTTTCTTTGATCTCTTCCGTTGCCTGCAAAGCGAGAAAATTGTGCAGGTAGTACGGGGGAAGAGGGAACGTTAACACAAAAAACCACCGTCGGCCAGGCTGAGCAAGGAACCTATTAGGAACCGTCTTTTCTGTCTGGATGGCGGCCTGGTGTCCATCGTCACACGCAAACTGGAGCGACACCTCCAAATTGCATGCAGGTTTGCTGAGGGCTGGAGAACGGGCGGAAAGAATATCGCAGATGATGTCACAAAAATCGCAGAGTGGCTGCAAACCACAGCCCCCCCTCCCCGACCCTGACTTGGCAGAGTCTTTCTCCCTGGAAAAATATTGCCAGATGGGGCAAGAGAGAAAGGAGAGAGAGAGAGAGAGAGAGAGAGAGGAAAGGATGAAGGAAGAGGGAAAAGAGCAGGGGAGAGGAGGACAAAAAGAGGACAAGTGGAATCGAAAAAATGGAGGAGAAACTGACATTCAGAAATCTCTCACGGAAGAGTTTTCGCATGTTTTTTTTTTCTGGTGAAGCCCCCACCTCCATATTCCTCAGCTCTCTCCACCCCCCCTTCCTCTGAGTTGACAGAAGCCATCTGGCCTAGTATAAAGGATGAAGCTCGCCAGCAGCATGCCCCCAGTGGCATAACAAAGTGCCCCCCCCCACACACACGACACAATCCCAGAATACACGTCCGATGCCCAACGCCCCACAACCCCCTCTCCCCCCGGTGCATCCCACCCACCACCGTCCAGCTATCCCACGCAACACAGCTGGGCTTCCACACACACATCAGGCTCCATGGTACCAGAGGAGGGATAAGATTACAGCATCAAAAGAAGTTACTTAGCGCAGCTGTACTCGGCGGCCATTTTATCATAATGAAAGCAAACAAGCTCTGCTAGTGATATCGCAGAAACATTTCGCAAACAGATGGACCCCCCCCCCTTCCACTGTAAACACAGGTGAGAGATATGTTACACGGTAGAGTCTGATCTCTCAACATTCTGGCTGCAATCCCTGAGAGAGAAGGAATAGTCCAGTAAAATATTCTGTATATACTGATGTATATCAAGCAGCAGTAAGGAACAGAGTGTTAGCAGTTTTACGTCAATGTATAAGGAAACATGACAAAGACATGACTGGTAAATATGCTGTATAATGTGAGCCAGATTTCATACACAGTCACAATTGCTAACATTTCTCATGTTGGGAACATTAAAACAATCCGGTTTCCCTCGTAATTTCGGTAAATAATATTGCTAAGGTGAGATAAGATCTCAGGGGGAATAAGAGAGGCACCAAAATCAGCGAGAGTATTTAAGGGTGTTGAGCAAAAGTTGTATAAGTTTGAGTCAAATATGTTTAAATGGTAAAAAAAAAGAAAAAAGAAAAGAAAACAAACAGACTTAGACCAAATCAAGGCTAAGTGTTGAAAAGTAAACCAGCTTTGAATATAAGCTAAATACATCTAAACTGGGGAAAATGCCAGCTGATATCAGCCATACTGAAGCACTGCAAAAGCACCAGTGGCCATAATGACTTTCAAATGCCAGGGGCCAGAATACAGACAAAACTGCCCAAGGACTTTTATTATTTAAAAAAAACAGGCAACCAAAACACATCTGTTGCTAATGACAAGATGCATTTATTCTCTCTGTTACTGGAGAAACGGTGCGCGTTTCCCACAAAGCGTGCTTCCTTGCACACTTCTGTATTTATGTATTTATTTACAACTTCCCCACTGCAGATCTCTCTTTTCCCTGCTTTACGAACCCCTTTCTAAGAAAACTAAATTCAAATTCCCCTCATTAAAAACCCCCGCAGTGTCCGCAGAAAGGAAAACCAAGACGACTAATGGAAAATAACGGTAAGCACTCTGAAGACAAAATAAGAGAAAAACCAATAGCTAACGAAATAACTCCAGCAGTTAAAATCAGCATGATATGCATTCCTGCAGAGTAGGAGCACTTCTGGTTGGCAGAAGACCTAACACACTACAATACATTAGCTTAATTTTCTCAAAATGTTAGCAAATCTATGTCAACAGTGAGCTAAAGTGCTGGATTAAAGATAAAAAAAAATCCGGTTGTACTGAATAAGGCACTATACATCTTCAAAATTAATCATCCGCATAACCCTTTACCAGCTTCCACTATATGCTATTTTGACATCCAGCATGAAGTGTTCTTCTGAGATAGTACGGCCCTCTTCTGCTTCCTTTTCCACCCAAAAGGAGAGCTAACTATTTATGTGGACGTGTTAAGTGAAGGTGTCTAGGAGGAGAGTTGAAAACATAATTGGTTTCGTTACAATAACCTTTGTAAAGCAGAATTTTTCATAACACAAAGATGGACCCCTCTGAATGGAGGAAGTGCAAATGAAGGAGGAGAATGAGAAGGTGAGTGTCTTCGGCTGCCTGTTTCATAAAGCGCAAGGTTAGGCTGGCATGGTAATGTCCGTGAGGTTTTCATTTGCAGCAGATGAATTATTCAGGGTGACCTGCCCGGCACAGAGAATGAGGAGGGCGACAAAGGATTTCTTGGAGAGATGTGCATATTTTTCTCAGTCTCTTTCCCACCGACGGACGTACAAATGTAACCAATTTGTCACCGTTTCCTGGATCACTTCTTTCAGAGTGTATTTGTATATATCATTTGCTGTTGACTCTTGCGACAGGAAATCCCTGCACTGCATTACATATTTAACCATTGGAGCCATTCAGTACACAGGGAATAAAGCTGCACGTTGACTTCAATCAAATACTAATGCACTGACCGTTTGTTAAGCTTCATTTCAAAGATGAATGCGTTAGGAAGTCTGTCATCACAGCAGAGCAGGTAGGATAGCAGAAACACAGGGAATCGGAGTCGGTTCCTTTCTATCAAATACCCAGCATGCACCTGAAAACATTGCCAAAAAGCTGACGACAAGGCGATGGAACAACCGAAGAGTTGACGTTGTTCTTCTCAGTCATGGACTGGCCACAAGACACAGATGGTGGGCCAGTATATTTCTGTGGAGGAGTCACCACATAAATGTCAGACATGCGGGCAAAATATTACAGGGTCGTTTGTTCATTCATTTTCTTTCTTTTTTTAAACTTAGGGACTGACTTGCCCTGTAAAGCCTTTAATCCTCATGTTAATCCTGGGAATGATTTGGGAAGATTAAGAAAGTCGAAGGGAAGGACATTTCTAATGAAGTTCTAAGGAGACTTTCAAAGAGCATTTATTTATTTATTTATTTTAATTTTCACAGACTCGTCTAGTACATGATGTGGTCACTTTGCATCCAATTTAATTCCAAGTATCAAACATTTAGCACAAGAGAAGCAAGGACGGAACATGGGATTACGCAACAGAGTTTTATTTGTTCAGAGCCCACCAAGTATGTGTACCATCCAGGTATGTTCATTCATTCATTCATTCATTCATTCCAGCAGGATCACACAGTAATGCTGCGTCATTTCTGGAAAGTAGGCAGCCAGTAGCAAAGTTCTTGCAGTCTCCCCACAGCAGCCCTTTAAAGATGGCCGAGGAGATCTTTCCGCATTAGTTACCACAATAGACAGGCCTCACCAGCTGGAATAACCTCTGAACTTAATGCAAGAATCAGATTGGACAGGATTTCAAAGCAACACCAATGGAAGTCTTATATTCTGCATTTCTGTATTTTCATGCATCTCGTTTGACCAGAATGGAATTGGCTGGCAGTTCAGTGATGCAGTTCTGACATGATAGAGTAACACAACATGGCCTTCTGAAGGGTACTGTCCAGACAGCAGAGAGTCTGGGGACAATTGCCAAATTTAGACATCCTGTGATAAGAGACGAGTATTTCTGACCCCAGGTGCACCACATGCCAAAATTGAGAGAGAGAGAGAGAGAGATAAATATATAAATATAAATATATATAAAACAACTAAATATTACCCAGATAAAGTTTCTAGATACTACTCCAAGCCCACAAAATCACCATACAAACAGGAGATACTGCCTTTTCTCTATCCCGCTGCCTGCATTTACTACTCCTCAAACGCACCCTCAAAGATGCAGACAAACATATGGATAATCTTCTCTGTCCCTCACATATACATACATAATTTTGCGCAAGATTTACAACAAAGCAACAGGTGAATCACCAATTCAAACAAGCACAGATCACTTCCCTACCTTCTTTACTGCCTTACTGATCTGAGACCTAGATACCACGTCCACATACACCCAGTCTAGACTCTCAATATAATAGTGTGTGTGTGTGTATATAAAAACATTATCAGAATCATCCATACACCTGTTGTCAATAACCAGTTTCCCTGGGAAGCTTAAGGAGCAACGGTTGGGTACATGACACAGAACTTGCAAGCCCATCAGACAGGACAGACGTAAAATAAAGGCAGTTTAAGACACCTGTACCAGTTCTTCTTGCCATTAAAATATCTACAGTGAAATACTCAGAAACTATAATCTACAACCTTGAAGCTGTGAGACGCTACCTCGCTGAGCCACGTGCTAGGTCTATCAGAACCAGGGAACGTTTTCATATGATGTTGCATGTCTATGAACAAGGGACCAAGGACACCGGAGCGTACCCTGTGGACATGCTGCTGAATGGCCCCTCATGTGAACGCCGGGGTGAATGCATATCGAAGGCATGCTTCGGCGTGGTTCACTAAAAGGTTATGCAAGTGGCCGGCACAGCGAGACCTTCCCCCAGAGAACACAGCCCAGCACGCTCCCTCATTCTGTCCAAACAGGAAGATTAAACACTCCCCCTCCCCCCTCGATGAGCAACCTTCACAGTTGTCATGGGCACTTCTGTTGATGTCTTCGAGAGCCCCAAGTAGCAGTGACAGCTAATCGGAACCCTATCCTTTATGTATGCGACACGGCTATTAACATCCATGGAGTAAAATGTAGCCTGAATTCAGTGTGACACTGACCTGCTATGCTTCCACGTTGGCTGCTAGACACATCCATAGTCACGGCGTTTTTTTTCCTTGCCGCTACGAGATGTCGGGAACTGCATTCTGAAACCTCAGACTTGGCCATGTAATAGCATTAATAATGAGCTGCTTATGGCATTAGCTAATACAGAGAGGCGAAGGCCCTTGTAGAGGAAGCTTTTATATTAGCTGGCCACCCTTGCAGTACCATGTGTTTCTGTTCCTAAGTGTTGGAAATATTACATTCATGGAAATCCCGACTAACATTTCAATCAGCTCAACAGCACAGCAGTAAATCACTGCATGCGAACCTAAAATAAAAAAAAATCACCAAAAAAATCATGCTAATTTAAAGCATCAAATACAAATATCTTAATATTTATGTCTGAAAGATGACTGATGGCCCGCAGTAATAAACTTTATCAGGGTTTAGCAGTGAAAAAAACTACTTAAAGATCAACATATTGTGTAAATAAAGCACACATTTCTCTTTTACTGCCTTTCAAAGCTTAAGCTAATTTAACAAAACATAAATGCAAATTCAAAAGCAATTTTCCACAGGTCCCCACTTCATGAAAACCCTTCGCTGTTACTTGAATACTAAGATAATCTTTCTGTGATTACGACCAAAACCCAGGTTGCCTAGCAACACACAATTAAGAAACATGCTCTGAGATCGGATTTGTGGGCCGTCCATTAACAGATGAAATTACTGGAGCAACGAACGTCGGCCCATGCAAATGAGTTTGTTGTCCTGGAAAAATGTTTGACTTGAGGTAATCGCTGCAGACGGCCTAGGAGAAGAGAGATCTGCTGTGGATTTGTGGGGGAGGCAGCTCTCACAAGGACACTTTCAAAATCCTCTTCAAACCCTGGCAACGTGTCTGATACCGCACAAGCCTGTCGACAAGAGGAAATTGTTTAATGAAATCCACCACCACTCTCTCAGAATATGAGAAGTCTTCTTGAACCCATTCGCATGTGACAGGATTCTCACAGGCTGCAGGAAACTGCACAATTAATGACTAAAGAACAAAAATGCACAGGTAAAGGACTAAGATCCTTTTTCTTGTCAGGGGAAAAGACGACCGATGAAAACGTTTTATAAATTGCTCGGTATTCGGTAATACATGCATGTGGTTCTATTGTAAATAGGTGTCATCAGAAAGATATTGAATATAACAAAAACAAAAAAAAAAAGATTAAAGGCTAAAAGCCCATAAATTAACTTCCAGTGGTAGTGGAGCATTAACTGACTAATGTAGCAGACTGTTGCTTCAGTACCTAAGTATTACATTACTCTGCCCTATCTGTAACATGCAGAAGTGTCATTACAGAATGACAACTGCTAAAAGGCAGTCAGCTACTTGCGAAGCCATTGTCACGTTTACAGGAGGGTAGCAAAATGGGAAGTGACACCATCTTTTTGTTACAGCTGCCAGGCTGGCATAGGAGCATGTAGAACCATAATAGGAATCTAATTGGTAAATATTAACTATCTTCTAAGCGCACTTGTTCATTTAATTCCCTGCCATCCGTCCTGTGAGATATAGAGTGATCCTGACAGTAAAAGATGTGCTTTGACAATTCCCTTGAGTCTAAGATCTTTCTTTTTTTCCCTGACAGTTTATTTGGGGGAGATAAATTCCAATATCCAATATCTGGACAGAGTAAAAGGACACCTGTGCTGATAGAAAATGGCAGGGATCACCTGCTCTCCTTTTCTAGTTTAGGGGAATCAAAAGCTCAGTTTTTGCCTTCACACACTCTAGCTAATAAGGATATATAGCACCAGCGCCGATACAAGACTGCAGAACCAGCACCGGAAACATCTCACTATACATGTAACCAATCGGCTGCCCTCTCAGGAATGACCTCACATATCAGCCTCCTGCATTTTTAATAGCGGCCCTGCCAGCGGCCTGAGGAATGCACTCGTCTTTGACGCGGTACAAAGGAATTCCGAAAGATGTAATCTTAGCGATTCCTAATTAACTCCCCTTTTCTGTAGTATGTCCAGGTTTACAGCCCAGCTACATAGGAAAAAAGGGTGAAAAGCATGCAAAAATGGTGAATTATGATTAAAGAAAAGTCAAACAGCTGCACTAAATAAAAAATATCTATAAAAATAAAAAGACTGCTCAAGTGTTTTATACCCGTGTGAAATTGTTAAATAATACTATGATATACTCCTGCAATATCAAATATTACCAATATGGTATGACTATAGGATTGATCGTCCTTTTGCTTCATATACAACCATTCAATTCCAAAGCATTGGGTCAGAGACATAAGGACAGGAAAAGTACAACCAGACAGACATGATGAAACATTCGCGCAGAGCAAACGACAGGACGGCCACTGCCACAGAATGGAGCAAGATGAGGAAGAACTGTATATAGGGTTACTTGAATCAGGCGATGCCATGGTCGAGACGATAACAGGAGGCCCGGTCCGACGGCTCAGCTTCTGGTTGGGGATGTTGGTGCTCTGTGTCTGGAGGTTAGTACCTGCAGCCAGCAGGGAGTTCTCTGCCTGAGACCCAACCTTGCGCATCATCTGGGGGCTTGGCTGAAGATTTTGTAAGGTGGACATGGGCAGCATGGTGCGGTCCCTCTTCATCAGCTCCATGGGCACCGTGTAGGTGGTGGAGTAAACCTTGGGGGGTGCGGCAGGCACAGCAGCCAGTGGCTGTGGTGGTACAGCATTCATGGGTGTCAAGGCAGACACGGCAGCAGCTGGTTGGCCAGCATACGCTGATATTGGCCGGGTTTGGGGCATGGCGTTGGGAGACCCCCCCATTCCATTTGGGTAGCATCCAGGAGAAGCACCAGGGTAGGAGGTAGTTTCCAGGAGATGCTGAGAAGGAGCACTGTTGGGTCTTCTACCCATCATCTCCCCCAACCGGGCCGAGATGGGCTGCAGGGTGTTGGGAGGCAGAGGCATGACATTGGGGTCAAGGCTCTGCTGTTGCAAGTAGACGTCACTGCGGTGACTGAAGCTGTTGGAGCGTGCTCGCACTGCACCCTGCACCGTGTTCATGGTAGTCTCAAGAGGGCGTTTGCAACTGAGGGCAATTCGGGAAAGTACCCGAGCCTGTCCCAAGTTGGGTACCACAGACCGTATGTCATTCTCTTCCATGACAGCCAGCATGCTGGGGGAGTCGAAGCCTTGTTGAAGCAACAATGCGATGGTGCTTTCAGAGATGCCTTCCCTGCGCAGGAATGTCAGGAACTCTAGGTCTGCATTCTTCCTGGGATCTATCATTGCAGGAGTCCCCACTATTGCTGTCTGAGGCTGAGGTAATGCACATATGGGCGTGTTTCCAGGAGCAACTGGGGCATTAGGGTCAAACCCAGGGTCATACGGTACCTTCTGTGCCGCCATAGACATAAAAGTGGAAGGACTCTCCTGATGCTGTGCGATTCCACGATTTACTGTTCCATCCATTCCCTGAGAAGTCGGATCTACCATCAAGCAGGTAGCTGAAACTTGACGGGGGACAAGGGGGCAGCCATTGAGGTCACTATAGATGGAGCGAACAGAAGGAAGGGGCTCAGTCGCATACCTGGGTGAAGTTGCCTCGAGCCCATAGCGCCCTGGAGAAGCATCTCTTCCAGGTATTCTCTGACCATCTGGCATCATCTTGCCAGTAGTAGGGTCCTTATAAATACGGCTCATCTCGTGAGCCACAGGGGGAGGAAAAGGGCAAGCAGGTGGAGGGGCTCGTCCCAGACCTTGATCCCATGAGGACCGGGCCCCGCTAACCACCCCATAATGCGGGGCTGATCTGCTAAGCGGTTGCAGCTCTCCACGGTAATAACCCCGGGGGTCTTCTAGTTGTCGGGTGCCCAGTGCAGGGTCATGCTGGTTGTAGTCCAGAGGTGGGAGGGAGTTTCGGGAAGCCATAGCTTGCCTGTCGTAGTGGCTGTTCAGCTCGGGGACTGAACTCTTCCGCAAGGGACGCTGCTCAAACCTGTCAGGGAAGCCCTGGTACGAGCAGGGCTCTCGTTTCAGATCCAGATCGGGGGGACGTACTCCGGGGGGTGGCTCGTACCACCCTCCCCCGTCACCCCCGTATGTTAGCGAGTTCCTCCTCCCCGGAATCCTGCCGCGGTGGTCGTAGCTGCTCTCCCTGTCTCCCCGCCCCTCATTACCACCGAACGTGTCCCAGCTCTGAGAGCGACCAACACCTAACTGCCTGCTGGAAGCATGCATTGGACAGAAAATAAGACGACAGCTTTAAAGAAGGGAAAAAAGCAAGGTGTTTTCTTTCAAGTCTTCTGTTACAGTCGCATCAGAAGAATGGGAAGGAGAGGGGAAAAGGCAAAGCAGAGGGTATCGTTTTCACCTGATCTCCAGTTGTAATTTTTTTTCTCCCTATCAAGTGCCTCCCCTTACAACCGCCGAGAACTAAATAATTAATCTCTGGAAATATAAGTCGATGGTGAGGAATGAACAGGACACCGCAAACACTAACACGCAACGCACCTCGTTAAGCCAGCTTTACCACGCCATTGTGTCCCCAGTGATGGGCTCCCTGCTTATGCCGTACATCAGACAAGTACGACGTAGAAGAGGGACACAAATGAGGGGATGGAGGAGAGGGTGGAGGCTGGGCTTAATCCAGAGAGTTTATCCCTTCCTACTCTGGGACATTTTACTCACTCTGGCAATTGAAATAAGAGATTACAGTCTAAATAAAACCGTTTAATTCCATTGCCCCTGTGACATCACTTCAGCAATCGCGCATGGCTGTGCCCCAAACTACCCGAGAGAGGGCAATTCCCCTCTCACCCTTAAGTTTACCTGAAGCAAATTTTAAGAGAGAGCAGTTTGTGCACTCTTAGGGAGTGGCCCTGGAGACTATAGGGAGGAATTTAGGTAAAGAAATTAAAAGACTTAATGCCGCAAGACTTACATGAGGTCAGATAACAAAAATATCTAGTATGGTTGAGTACTAATCTGCCAACTGTTGCAAATGTCCTTCTGCAGAACCACAACCAGAACACAATGTTTAATTAATGTTTAATTCTCTATACCTTTTCATTGTCTATCTGCTGAAGAAGTTGAATAGCAATAACCTTATTCAACTTTACCTGCTATCATCCAAGCCCCTTCCCAAAATCCTCCCTCGACCCAAAGAGAGCTGATTTGATCTGGATTAATCTGGATTTGAGAGAGGGTCTCCCTATCACACAGGAACCTAGGAGACCCGAAGACCACCCCCCCCCCCAAGAGGTGCAGTTATTCGGGGGGTGGTCTATATTCAGTTTATTCTGATATTTAATCTCCTTTTGCAAGTATCACCACTGATTTATTCATGAAAACAGTTGTCAAGCTTATTGTGTTGAGCCTTGGGCACAACCCCTCCTCGATTCTGACAGCACTGCCTCTCATGTCACGCCATCAAGTAATGATTTGCCATCTAGTCTGCATTAAAACAATCACGCAAGCCTTAAAGCTAAGATGAACAGAAACGTCCAAGTTTTTAAATCACGATTATTCATTCAGTATCATGCAGATTAATAACTGCACAACAGATGATAAGGTGTCTAACTTAACTTGCTGACAAGAGAAAAGAATCAAGTACAGTATATATTTGATTATTTGCACTATAACACTGATGAAAAAAGGAAAGAGAGAGTTCATGCCAGCCACGGGGTATTAATCTACAGATGAGAGCAACAGCTTCTCATTTTATTTTATGCTTATGAGATTAAAAAGTGTGAAAATGAAATTACATCCCTTAAAAGGCTTTAGCGAACGCTTCCAAAGAAATACAGCAGATGTGGCAATAAACAGCCGCACTGTACGAAATCTATAAGGCAGTATATAACTACAGCTACTATATACTGCACTCTTATTTACTATACTATAGTACTTATACTTCTATACTATATACTGCGCTTTTTTATAACTATATATACTGCGTCCTTACATACTATACTACTTATAATTCTATACTATATACTGTGCTCTTCTATAACTATATACTGTGCTCTTATATACTATACTGTAGTACTTGTACTTCTATACTATATACTGCGCTCTTCTATAATAGTAAACCTACGCAACTGCTTAACAAATCATGAGATTCATATCCGCGATGAACAACTTTATTTAATCGACATGCAAGGATGCATAACTGATTAGGTGGGGACTGTATGTGACCTGGCAGTTCTTGCACTGTGGTACATAATGTGCGGTAAAAGTAGCAGTTTGTATGCAGATACATGGTGCAGGCTGTTAACTCATGACCTTCCAGGATTCGGTGCAGCTGCCAGGGCGTTAACATAATTGAAAATTCACCACCTTCAGCGGGTCATTTTAGTCTTTTTCTGAGTCTTTCTCTCCTTTTCTTATTCATATCTATTCATACCATGTACGCAGTTGGATAGTCTGTTTCCCCCAACGCGATAACATTAATCCTCCAAGCCCTGCAAACGCGGAGAAAATTGTCACCCGCAGAAAAAAATAAACAAATGGGATGCAATGTGGGCAAGAACATATTAAATAATATTTAAAAGCCTTTATTAAAGTAAGCTATGTGGAACTGAGCTTTAAGTATAACAGGCAGGTACTGAACTCCTAATGAACCTGTATTAGACTACCCTGTTCAAGTACCTTGTCATACCCTTTCAAGAGTGTAACCTGATACCATAAAGGGTAGTGACTTTGAAACTTACAGAATTACCATCAAAAAAAAAAATATTGCCTAGAACAGCACTGGTGTGCTACAATATACCCATCTTTGCAATAAATGCCACTGCTTGAATAATTTAAATGAAATATTTCAAGTGCAGAGAATAAATTCCACTATATAAAATCAAACACAGAATACTTCCACTCCTCACATGCCTAGTATTCTGAAACTCAACAACGGATGTCATTTTACATAGCTGAATGTTTCATATACCGGTCTCAATACGTACCAGTCAGAAGCAAAACAGTTTTAAGTAAAATCAAGATCAATTATTGAAGTATCGTGGTCATTTGTATCATACAAAGTGCGATTCCAAATTGCATATGTGCCAAAATAAAATCCATGCACGCCAATCACAGGTTTACAGTGTGAACTGGCAGACGCACAAAACCACATTTTAATTACATTTAGAATGCTTTGAAATATAAGAAGCAGTTAGGCAAGGAAATGAGAGGACAATTAAAATTAATTTATTTTTGGACTGTGCCACGGCACACGTCACATTTGTCAAGCTTATTATTTAATGGCCGGTTCTAACTGGTTCATCCTACAAGTGTCTTGTCAGCTGTGGATACGCTATTAATAAGTGTGGCTTGTCTACCAGGCTAATGGCAGATAGAACTATTTTTAATAAGCCCCTTGCATCATATGTAATTCATACCCACAAGCTCAGCCAAAATAACAATAATAGGCTTTAGGCAGGCCTGCCTAGATGCACAAGGAAGTACACGAGAGAACAGCTATTCGCCATTTATTAAATATCTTCAATTCAAACATGGTCTAGTCATCTACTTTCATAAGTAAAATATAAGTAAAATATGCATGAATATATGTATGCGCATCCATAAATAGCACCAGGCTAGCCAGCTAACCATAGCTGCCAACACTGCAAGTACAAGAATTATTAAAAGAAAACATACACACACTCGTTTGCATTCATATCTTTGTGGGGACTCTCCACTCATTTTTATGGGAAAAACTCTAATGCCAACAATGAGGACCTTAACCCTAACCCTAACCCTAACCCTACCCAGCCTTAACCTTAACCACAAGTAACCAAGCAAAATACTCTAAGAATGCAAGTCATCGTCAACTTCAATGGAATTCTCATCGCGATGAAATACTGTAAAATGATACGGTCCAGTACTTGCTGGTGTGTCCAGTAACACATGCTGGACTGCACTTCCCCCATCTCTGGGCTGGGGGGCCACCAGGGGGAGGGTCCAAAGCAACCTGGCTGGGGCTTAATACCAAGATGACTCAGAACAGTTCATCTAATAATTGGTTGCCAGGAATGGAAGCAATCAGGACCATAGCCTGATTTGCCCCCCCTCCTGGTTGCTCAGGGATGGTGTTTGTGTCTTCACCCACACATCTCCCACGAATGGTTTTGGGGTGGCACGAGATCTGCATCTGTCCGGAACTCTCCACCATGGCCAACAAGCTGACTGAGATCACTCGTAATGGCGGCAGCATCATGTCCTGGAACGGATGCGTTGGTGCTCGAGCCGTGCTGAGGCACAGATGGGAGGGACAGAAGGGAGAGGCAATGGAATGATGCAATCTGGAAGGATGGAGACATGGGGGCGTGTTGGCGACTCCGGTACCGCAGCTGAGGTTAAGAGCGTGGCTGGGAGAACCACTGCGAACTTTCATTTACGCTTCCTGTATCGGGGCTGCAGCACTGAATGCCGCATGGATGCTGCACGAATGCCTGCTGTAGTAGCCGAGCGCGTCATCTCTGAACCCAAGCTCTCAACGCAAGGTTGGACATCATTTCGTAATTGAAGAGCAGGAGAATGAAGAATGACTCTCCTTGCAGGATAACAGACCAAAAGAACATTTCACAGATAGCAATATATAAGCCCATTCGTTATGGCTTATTATTATTAAACATTTCTGTGCAAAGCAGTTTGTTGCCGATTTCTGTGCACGCATGTAATGAAAGAATACCCAAAATGATTTGCAGAAACTAAGAAGAAATTACAAAAAGGAAGAATCATTTTTCGGCTGACACTAAAAACAAACAAAAAAAATCTGCCTGTAATTATGTATAGCGTTAAGCACGTCATCTATTATAGGACAAAAATATTGAAATTGCTTACGCAAAACGAGGTCACGATGTTAATTTATTTTGACACTACAGGAATAACTTAGTGCAGTTTTATAAATAAGTGGTAAGTTGTAATATACCAGTCTTAAGTAAATAGAAAATAAAATAATAAAAAAAAACGAAATTAAAAAAATAACCAAGGTTCATGAAAGTTCAGCTTACAAGTATAGATCTATTAAATTGTATATGAATACAGATCAGGACTAACAATATGCTAAATCAGCTTTGGCTTTCAAAAAGAAAAAAAATGCTCAAACAAATTTGCAGAATGAAAAACAAAAGCAGTAAATACCTCAGTTTTAATGATGTTCACATGAACCACAGGCTTAGGAAAACATATGCTTAATTTCCCCCCCTTGAAACTTACTAGACGAAAAAAAGCTGTAATCTTAAATGCTTCCCAGCAGTGTTCTCAAAAGCGTTTTGTCCCCGCAGAGGAATATGCTGATAAAAATCGGAAATAAATAAACTGTAATTTTCACAAATTCTACTCGAAGGCTGTAAATTAATTCCATGCTTCAGTTCCACGTGTCGTTAAAAATGTATATTAAGCTACGGATATTTTGGATTTTCGTGGAAAATATTACTTTGCCTAATGAAGCAAAACTGAAAAATGGGATCATCTCTTTGCAGAGAGTAGCCTGTAAATTGCTTTGTTCAGAGTCTATATATAACTCTGGCTGACGTTCACCTATTCAGGGCAGCCATATTGTCTAAGGTCACACGATGTGATGTTGGGTGCCTTACACAGAACTCAATACCAGCTCTTAAGGTCTCTGTCATCTGTAGTTGATGCTGGTTGTGCATCTTTCTTTTTAAACCGCATAATTAATCTGCTGACAGAGGTCACATTTCTGCAATACCGCCGCTAGAAGTCTACAAGTGAAGGAAAGCATACAATCAAAGCATACAGTCAACCTCACAACTCTTAAGAAGACTAGTTTTATTCTTGAATATATACACCAGAAGGGTGGTCTGGGGGCTCACATCCCTAGAGTAGGGGTTCTGTATATATCGTCTTGTCTCCCAGCTTTCCTTCACCTACTTCGGTTTCCTGATATAGTGCATAAAATGATGCCAACTGG
Organism: Isichthys henryi; assembly: GCA_026776945.1. Lineage (NCBI taxonomy): Eukaryota > Metazoa > Chordata > Actinopteri > Osteoglossiformes > Mormyridae > Isichthys > Isichthys henryi. Next base: position 8,897,016 of record JAODJX010000065.1, on the reverse strand, counting down.
GGTCTCTGAATTGATAGCAGTGCATGACTGACAGACTGGCGTTCCATGCAGGGATTTATCCAGCTCTGTGCCCTGTGCATCCCAGGATAAACTCCAGGCCCCCTGCAACACCGACCAGCAAAAGCGGTTGGAAGAGCGATGTACAGTTCTGCACAAAGGCCTTTAACATTAGAATATATGCAAATCACACATCAATAAACATATATAAAGTTACATAATAAATAAATAAGAGTTTCTTTTGTTCGCCAAAACCACTGATACTTTGTTGGACAGCTAGATGAACACCGCTTCAGTTCTCAAACCTCTCCGCAGGGGCACCTCAGCCATTCCATGTATTTGCTACATTCATCCACCAGCTAAATTCATTAACTTAATTGGTTATACAATTCAATGTGGTATTGATTAGCCAAACTGAGTATTGGGTGGGGTAGTGGTCAAGTCAAAAAAATGGGTGTGTGTTGGATGGTCGCTGTGAATTCTCAGATGATTTTAGGGGATATTCTGAAATGGCTAAGATGACACTTTTATAGATGCAGTGTTATATACCAACATGAAGATCATTTCAACGGCATTTTCTTTGAATGCCAGAGGGACGACGAAGTCCTTCTATCAATGATAATAAATAGGACTGTCCTTATAGGAGAATTATATTACACAAAATATATCATTATCAGCTTTTTCAATTCAGTCTCATGTGTTAGACATTCTACTATTAGAACATTTTTGCCAAATTGTAACAGTATCTGTAGAACTGCAAGGAGGTGGTTTCCGGGCGTACAAAAACATGGCAGCAGCGCAGGCTGGGGACAATTCCCCAGAGCGTCGTCAACACCGGGCGAGTGTCCAGCGCCCCGAATGGTCCCAAGGAGGCACACCTGCACCCAATCAACTAATTAATAGCGGGGTTAAAAGCAAGGCAGCTCAGGGGAGGACTTAAACAGTGCAGCTAGCTAGGGGAGAGGAGAACGTTATTTATGATCCATGGCGAACTGTACAGTTCAAAACACAAAAACGAAGTTTTGCCCTCCCGTGATTTTTGGCGTTCACCGATGTCCAAGCTTAATGCCTAATGAGGATTTTTAAGACATTTTATTAATTATTTTGAGTAATTAGCTTTGATTGAATAAAGGGCTCGTTCCATATGCTACACAAGGTCCTCATTTCTTAAGTGCATCATATTAAAACTCTCGCATCACTCGTTTAAACGCGGGCTTTGGCACATTGGTGCATCCGCTGTCTTTCCTCCAGCCTCGTGGTGACAGTCTGCCATTTGTGGCACTCATCAGGGCTACGCCACAGAAATAGGGAAAAGAGTGTTTTTTTCCTTCAAGAACACTCTCAAAAAAAGCCCCCCGGCACAGTCTACAGCCTGCACAGCGCAGAGGAAGTCAGGTTACACCTTTAGGTCACAAAGGCAATAAAACAGCTTCATTTATTAAAACCTAAGTCGCAATCAGGCTGAATAGCACTGGATCAGGGAAAAATCTGGAGGCTGAATCCAGATTCCCACCCAATCAGAAGTTGCCACTCCCTCTCGTAGGTCATAAAAGCATCGATCCAAAAACAGCAACCAAGCAGGGAAACTGAGGAGCCTTAAAAAACAAAACCTATTTCAACATAATCAGTACCAGAGTTGGGCAAGTCCTCCACTTTATTACAGGGCTCAGCTCTGCAACCAGTCGCCCAGAAACATATCTGGGAGCATCAAACCAGATTAAAGTAATCCACACTGGGACCTCACGGTTCTGCCTCACCATGCCCCCCCTCCCCATTTTCCTAGGCAGGCGTGGGCCTGTTTCTGCTCCCAGGGTCTGCAAGTTGGACATCAAAGTGGTGGTTTTGTGACTCTCGTATAATTGCAATTAAAGGCTTGCTGAGGACCAGGGAGCCTGCAGCTGTGGCTCAGGATGCTGGACAGCTCCTGCTGCGAATGCAATTTGCAGGCCCCCAATGTGTTCGAACAGGTACAATACACAGGCACACGTCCACCTCCCCCCCCCCAACAACTGGCCAGAATTTCCATCTCAATTTTCTTTCCCCCAACAAAATCCACCAGGACATACAGGTAACGATTATTAAAATCCACACAATGCAACAAATGTTTGTACAATAGTTAAGGAAATCATTAACTGAATACGTCTAAAAAGCTTTAATTGAGTTATCTTTTAATCAAATACTTCTAAAAAACTGCACAAAAATAGACCAAGAGTTTGTATAATCAATCGTTAGTCATCTTAATTTTGGTACCGCGGGCCAGAATAATAAAACCAAAAAAGGCAGACAATTAGTCACTGCTATACCGGGTCATTTTCATCAGCCACAAAAGAATATAGAAACCAGCTGGAGAAGAGAGGAGTTCTTCACCAGATCCCTTCAGGAAAATAGCAGTGCGGTAAACTTCTGCGAGTAAGGATATTGTAATTTTATGAACAGGTCGTTATGGTTCTTGAGACATTGGACCACTACTGCCTGGCTCACAAAAAATAACAGCGACAAGATGCCTGTACATTGGTTAAAGAATGACTTGTCCTTGTGTAGTTCAAACAATAAAGTTAACAACAAAATAAACAACAATTTGAGACCTCCTCCCAGTTAGTATTACAGAATATAGAAAGGACACCTTTTCAATATTGTAGCAAAACATAGGTTAAGTCACACAACTTCATGTGAAAGGAGTTCCGGAATCACAAGCTGGAACAGCACAACTGACCATCTCTGTGTCATTTTTAAAGGCACCTAAATGGATTTCTGTGGAAATTGTCATTCCTGATAAAATAAGCCTAAACTCTTTTGGGATCTCCCAGTGTGCAACATACACCATGTAAGACTGTGATTACTACTGAACCAGCCAACCTGAACGGAAATCACTTTCTTAGGAGGAAAAGCCACCCTCTGCAGCATCAATTGTAAATATAAAAAACAGCTTGCAGCTTATAAGTACCAGGCCAGCTGCAGGTACCGTCACCAAACTCCAAATACTGCTCTCTCCCCTACAGCAGGATCCATGTTTTTGCCAAGACCACACATGAGATAAAGAGCCAATCCCTGGTGAAAAAATGGATGTTCTGTATGGTAGCCCTTCCTGTCAAGAAGACCCCCAATCTCCACTGGAACATCCCTGCCGATTCATTGCAGTTGTAACTTTCTGACATGTGGTGCAGCATATACCACGGCTGTCAATGTTGACATGGGCTTGACTCAAAGTTCCTATTACATCGCTAAGTACTTAGGGGGGAGGTTAAACAGGTTCAGTTAAGGTAGTTTTCTGAGTTGAGTGTTTAGTGATGAGACAGCAGGAAATCCTATGGATTTTCAGTTCAGGATCCCGAACAACCACAGTCTACTCTGAATAAAATCAAGAGCTCCACTGATTATATTAAAACGAGCAACCAAGCACCCACGTCTGGCTGGAAATCAGGTGGATAATGGAATGACCCAGTGTGGCCAACGGAAGGACCGTAACTCAAAGTGCTTCGTTTCAAACACACAAACAAATACGGCAGCCATGATATTGGGGGAGGTTTGGTGTGATCTTACCTTCGCAAATCCTGTCCAAACGCTGCCGTTTCACTTTGTGCTTGTCAGCCAAAGCCATGGCGGAGCTGCGGCAGGAAACCAAGCTGACCTTCAGGAACCTAGCGTGCTGCCCGCCGTCCTTCACGGAGCATGCCGCCGCGATGCGTCTGCAGACAGCCGCGCAGAACCGTTAGGGCGCAATTTGCTTGTGTGTCTTTTAATGTTATACATTGACAATATACAAATACTGGAAGCACATGGATTTGCCGTCTACAACAGGGGTGGGCAATCTTAAAAAGAAAAGTCCGTCGTGTGTGTAGGGGGATTTTTGCTGCAACTCCCTAACTGATTACTAATTAGAACACTGATTGGCTGAAGAGTCCTCACACCTGGGTTTGAAAAGCCTGCATACACACCGGCCCTTTACAGATAAGATTGACCCCCACCGGGTCAGGAATATGTGTGGCGGGAGCCGAACTGACATCAGATTAAAAGGAAATAATAATCATTTGCAGATTTCTCAGTTCTACTCGGTATATGGCAACAGGCAAAATTTTTATGGAATAGAATTTTTCAGGAAACTCATCTTATATAATTCAATTTCCTTCATATACACTGGAAAATGTCTGATGGTGTACAGAGTGAACTTAATACAACTATTGGTGTAATTCCCCTTAAAAAGGCATTAAGACCTCAGGAAGTACACAGTCCATATGTAATACCATATACTGTGGGTGGCATTTACTAAACTCCCCTGGATCCATGAATCATATATTTATTGTTCTAACCCAAGTTTACAGCTAACCCACCGATTACACCTCTTCAGCAGCCACTGAATTTGTGACCGGAGGGTCCCTTTAACTGTATCTTTGGAAAAGGAACTTAAGCTGAATTCATTCAATAATATACCAAGCTGTATAAATACACGATTAAGACTTCGTGTGTAGGTTCTGGACAGAGAATGTGTTAGAGGAACACATTGGTACACAAAACTACTGCTATATTTAATTTTTTATTACCTTAACCAGTAGCAGTTATGAGAAAAGTTATTGCACATTTATGATTTCTCATTTCTAGATAAAGGGTGCGAAATAGTGGATTATTAATAGTGGGGGGAAAAAGTTGCTACTGTGATCATATTCCCAAAAAAGTGATTAGCTGTACTCATGGATGAATGTAGAATGCAGCTGGGTGAGGTCATGTTTTACTAGTACCTACAAAAATATGATTTAAAAAGCAAATTTAAGACCAAATGCCCAACTGTACTGACACGTTCTAACCATTAGAGGGAACCGTCGTATTCACAAACTTTCATAGATTATAGATCTCCATTCCGCCTGTCAGTATGCTGTTTGTTAGAAATTATGAACAATGCCTATCGTGGCAGAATATAACAGAGGCAGCAGGTGGTGAAGCAAGCAGGTTTTCGGGTATTATACATAGCTGGAGGAAATTTATGTATAGATTTTAGATCCAAAACCTCCCCCCACCCCCAAAAAATCTCGCTCGAGCACAATCCAAATTTGTCCTCTACACTCCAAGCAAAGGGCTGCAGGAGTGACACCAAACCGCTTCCAGGACACTGGGTGTGAGAAAATATTAAGGCAATTAAATGCACCAGCAGCATATAAAAGAGGCTTGTTAAATCGTGGGTTGTACTTTAAATATTCAATACTGAGAATTGAATTTTTAGAGTGAAGATCAAAAGCTGTGGATTAGTTTTTTTTAATCACAATAGCTAATATCCGGACTTGCTAATTTAGACAGTTCAGCACCTTAGCGATGCAGAAGATACGAGTACTATGTCGTGAATTCTTCACACATACTCAGCACCTCCTAATGGTTGGTACTGTACCCTCTGCTCATAAATAGCCTTCAACTGCATGGGTGCTAAAGGAAGCAAGCGGGGGGGGGCATCTAGTGGTGTTTCAAAATGCTGCAACAAAGAGCATCATCAGTTAGCCTTGATTAATCTTCCTGTCCCGGAATGAGGCTTTACCTTCCTGGCTATTTGTCTCATTTATCAAGCATACCGGGCCACTGCTCTCCTGGGCTTATCCGAGCGTAGCACAGACGTTATCAACACGGGCCTCGTTCCGGGGTGCCTGACCTCTAAGATGCGTTTGGTATTTACACGTGTAAATAGGGCAGATGACTCTTGGAGGGTTCATGAAAAATGGGAGGAGCAGTAATGGACTTTCCCCGCCCACACACCTGGAAAACGTGGGGGGGGGTGCACAAGGGGAATCTCAGAGAGCCAAGGAGTTGTACCCTCAAGCGGGCAACTTAACCGCAAAATATCAACGGCCAAAGCGACACAGGCTGCCAGTATTTTTAGCGCTGGAGTCGGAATTCAACCACAATCCCAAAGCTCCGTTCTTCAGTTGTGTTGAGGTTTGGCTTTAGCCCAAGACACACTTATTGATCATGCACATGTCCTGAAGGAGCAGAGGGGTTGGGGGCATGCAACCAAGTGTTTGGCAGAGCAAGACGGGGGAGGGAGTCAGGTGATGAGAGGGGAGGGAAGTTCAAAATGAAATCATGCCAGATATTGAACGGTTCAACACGCAAACAGTTTCCCTTTCCAGTCAACAGATAATTACATGATTATTATAGAAGCTGCTATGATGGGGAAAAAAAGCACAATCAGTATATCACACACATACTGAGCTTATATTTCATGTGAAATTATTTAAAAGAGATCCTTAATAAGGGGTAATGGAGAGTAACCAAAACATTATAATACTGAAATCTAAAAAAATGTGTCAGGAAAGTAAGTCAAGGTCACAGAACACACACACATAAAAAAAACTTTCTTTAAAATGTTTTAATGTCTAGCTCTAATTTCTATTTTTGGTTAACTTTCATAAAATGCTTATTGTAAAAATGTTTTCCTTCCATCCATCCATTTTCCAAACCGCTTATCCTATTGGGTCGCGGGGGGTCCGGAGCCTATCCTGGAAGCAATGCATGAGGCATGAGGCAGGGAACAACCCAGGATGGGGGGCCAGCCCATCGCAGGACACACTCACACACCATTCACTCTCACACGCACACCTATGGGCAATTTAGTAACTCCAATTAGCCTCTGCATGATTTTGGACTGTGGGGGGAAACCGGAGTACCCGGAGGAAACCCCACGACGACATGGGGA
>JAODJX010000065.1:8846746-8875399 GCA_026776945.1 Isichthys henryi | reverse complement strand
GCGGGGATTTGAACCCGGGTCCCAGAGGTGTGAGGCGACAGTGCTAACCACTGCACCACCATGCCGCCCCCTATTTTGCAAATATAGTAAATGTAAATGAATACATGACTGAAGCTAAAAGAAAAACCACAGTACTATAGGTACAAATACCCCTCCGTGATCCTGAACAACAAAACACAAACTGCTTTGACGTAAAAAAGCAATTCATTAAACAAAACTGGCAAGATGTTGGGAGTTATTGTTCCACCTATAGCCATTCCAAAAAGGTTGCCTGCTCACTCTCAAGAAAAATATTTAATCACGCACCAGTATTGTCATCGCGCATAAAACAAACCTGCCAGACTGAAACCAAGAGAAGAAAGGTGGTGGAGTGACATTATACAAGTCAATTTAAATTATTTAAAGGCTCTAACCGGAGGCATATTCGGTATTATGCACCAAACAAGTAGGGCCCAGATTTCATTTGACAGAGACAAAATTGTGGCAAAATATTTTAGAATCTCATTTCAGTAAGTATGAAAAGGCTCTTTTCAGGAGGAACAAAAAAATAATGATCTGAATACCCAAAACAAACTAACATAGATGTCGTAAAGTATCACTGAGGAGGGCGAATGAAAAGTCATATAGACGTGCAGAATTGGCGGGTTTATTGTCTCATTTCATTTACAGCTGTATGCATTACCTCCGAGGAGGAAACACAATGGAAAGACCTGTCACGTGCTGAACGGTTAGGTGCATGTCGACCTTCTCTGAAAAAGGTTAATGAATACTCCTGAAAAGGTCTCCCTTTGCAGGCACGGGGGTTAATTACGGCTGCACACTTGACCACTTGAATTCCCTGAAATCCAGGGACTGCATAAAATTGGAATAACAGTAAGGATATCTGAGATTTGAGGGGTAATACGGAGCTGTTGCTGAAGGAGTGTTTGATTTTATTAGAAGCGTTTTGGAGGGGCTTTCTTTGTGGGATGGTGTTGCTCCTATGCTACTTACATTTATAACTGGGTATTCATCGGAAGCTCAAGCTAGCTGCACTAATGCCTAGTCGTGTCCTCAATAGCCTGCATGTTTTCAATATGCTATTTACTTGGCTTCTGTCGTTTTGCGCCATAGAGTCTTCTAAATAAAATGAACGAAAACGGAAAGGTTTAAATAGGTAGGCATAGATAAATGGATTTTTTTTGGGTGCTACATGTATAAACTGGTTAGGGTTTCTGGTCTCATATAGACTACGAGGTTACGATAGGATTTCAAGGTGTGAACTGAGGGGTCATGGTTAACCGATCCATGTGTTCCTGTTCCACTTAGCCAGTGTAGGTTTGTGCTGAACTGGGGGTCTCTCTCAGGAGACAAAGCACAAGGTAAGGGAGACCCTGAAAGGGAGGAGTCTGACTAAATATTAGTGCTCTCTGGTGCATTTGGGTGGTATGCAGGGCGTCAGAAAGGGATCATGCAAGGTGTGGTTCTGAAAATGGACATGTCTAGGGGGGCATTATGGGTAAACGGTACGGCTGACCAGAAAATGGGTTTGAACTCTGCGTGTAAAAGGCTGAGGCAGCTGTGTCTGCCAGCGAGGGTAATTTGGGGGCAAGTGAGACGGCAGAGATATTTTGCTCCCCGTTACTACTTTTAATGCATTTTGTTGAACTCAAATGGTTATTTAGCGTATGAAGTTCTTGTAATTACTTATTTTTACTCAGAAAAATGGATAAATGTTCCCATGTCAACCAGCTATCAGCATTAGTTGATGTACAAGCTACATTTGCAGAACTGGGTTTGTGGCTTTATTGTTTAATGGAGAAGGTACAGCACTGACGACGACATCAAGTTCCAAATGCTCTTTACAGAACCACCCATTAATATTAATATACATTCCATGAAAATAAACCAAAAAAAAAACTGCAATTCAGGCCAATAAAGGGAACTTTCATTTAAAATGAATGTAAGATGACCCTTTGTTGGGGGTAGAACGAAAGCCTGAGAGAAATGCTTTTGAAAAATGCTAATGCTAATGACTGGTCAAGCTGTTGCCACAGTGACCGTCAAGAAGGCTAATGAGGGGGGCCACCACACGGGTGTGGGACACACAACAAGCCCTGAATTCCAACAGCAATTCCACCCAGCAGCAAGTAAACCTTCTACCAGCAGAATGCGCATGATTAGTTTTCACCCAACTGGTGCTTAACTAAACCGGCCTATGCTTAAACATCAGCAAGTACTAAGCACTTGTCGGATCGGGCCACACCGTTAGCACTCCGTCAGGTTTTTATTTAACGTTTATTCATCAACAGCCTTGTATTTGAGTGTGTTAGTTTAACCGTGACAGTGACAAACTGCCTTTTGTTTAGGCATCTTTCCAAGCCGCACAGTTGGCTCTTGGTCTTTGTAGTTTCAAGTTTCTTCCCCTGCTAAAATTAAACTCGGCTCTGCCTCGTGTTTCCCACAGACATCACTTACATCTCTGCTTCTGGGACAATTCCAATAGACTTTTAATTATATTAAATCTAATTCCTAACACCAACGAAACACAAAAAAAAAAATTGATGAATACTGATAAGCAGAAAATTCTGGCACTTTTGATAAAATTCTTGCATCCTGTCCAACGTGTCCCCTGCCTTCTGCCCACTGAAACCCCTCACTGGATTTTCATTTATGGAAACAGGGTAGATTAATGGATGTAATGCTGTTCGTTTTGGAACGTCCCCAAAACATTTCTTTTCTGGAGCTAGACAGCGATCAACCTACAACATGCCGTTAACTCGGTTGTGTAAAGGAATCTCGTAAACTATTACACAAACTGTGCAAGAAAAACCTCTAGTCATAAAATGTTTGCACAGTATGTTGCCTTCTATCAACCGTTATTTAGGAATTCTCAAATCTGGATAATACAGATAAAATAAGTGACTATATCAAATGAAAAACTAAACATGCTCTTTCCAAACATGACAAACTTGCTGGCAACGTTTTATGACCATTAAATAGAAGGCTGTTGTTTAGATACACCAGCATAAGATAGCTGAGTTGAGGTGAGCTGAGAGATACAGCTGACATCACACATGCAGTCTGAGCTACACTGTTAGCTAACCAAAAGCCGTCTGATTGCCAGTGAAACAGGATAGGGGAGGGAGTCTGGGAGTGTCCCCCTTCTGTCAAATGACAGACCTCTGATCACTTACAGTTGACAAGGTTAGGAAAAGGTCACGCAGAGCCTTGTTGCACAGAAAATCTGGAGAAGCTTCAAAATGTAAAGAGACAACACCTTTCCCAAAAATACATGGAATGCCCTGACCTGTAACATTCAACAAGTGCCCGAGGTTTAGAAGAAATTCAATAAGTTTTGGAAAGGACAATGGCAGGCGCTATATAAATATACATCTCTGAAAAAACAGAGAGACCATAGCACAATTTTCAGTTTCACTCATTTCTCAGTTTATAGGTGTGCGTCTGTGAATAATATATATTTTTCGTTGCTTTATGGAATTTCAGTCCTGCTTCTAGGAACCTGATACAAACTATCCTAGCAGTGTACCTCACACCTGCATTTAATGTTTTCCATTCCTTTTGGAGGTCACTTCATGCCATCCTGTGTTTCATGAGAAACTATCGGATAAGTTAACGGTCATCTCTGGCATTAAAAAATCACTTCTGCCCTTTACCTGGCTGGTTTCTGGTCGTTCCCAGCGTCTCCTCCTTCACCCTGCTCTTGTGTACTGCCGTCTTAGAAATTTTGACCCTGGAAGCAACCTGCCACTCAATGTAGCCTTTTGCCAGCAGAAAAGCGATTAAACCAGGACTTAACTATGCCGATTCGTAAAAAATATAGAGCGGTCTCAAATTTTATCCAGAGCTGTATATCAATAAAACGCCACAGATGCTTACATGCAGACCTTGAGAAACATCTGTTCATGTGATTGACAGCACATCTGGATGGTCTCCAGACAACAATGCTAAGACATTGTGCAAGCACCCTTTTTCCATTTAAAAAAAACCTTTTTTATGGTTGGTTAAGGGTTCACAGATAAAAATCTCATTTCTCCTCATTAAAGAAAAAGTTTACCTGAACTTATTTGCTAGCACATGCATTTTCGGCACGATATACAGCTGCAAACAGTGGGACAGATTTACTGGTTGAAGACACAGGCTGAAAGTCCAATTCACTGCATGTCTACTGAAGCTTTGAAGGTCTCTGCTCATGACCAAATTCTTATTAAAAAAAGAACTAGAGACATTTCAATATGCATGTTCTTTTCAAGGCAAATTATAAAATGAGACTCTTAAGAGTCTGCTAAAGTTGTTCAGAAAAAAAAAAACAACAACAGTAAAAGTCAAAGTAATTCTAGGTATAAATTAAGGCACTTCCAAAATGTTAGAAATGGAAACCATCATTTTTTAATTACTGGTATCAAATGACATGTTGACTAAATTTTAGGCCACTCTGAATTTTAGTTTAGTTCCAAACAGCCGCTTTAATCTGACTGGAGACAGTACTGACGTGTATTTGTGTGATGGCACTGTTACATAGCTGCCTGTAGAGGGAGCAGCACTTAGAAAAGAAACATCGTATGCAGCACACCAATGGGGACCCAGGCTCGCTCGCCCACCCGCTCTCTCTCTCTCTCGCCGCCCTCGTGAAGAGGTGCCGTCTGAACTGGGGCAGTCTCAATGCCTCTCCTGAGCGTCAATCTGCACGGCCCTCTGTTCCTCGCGCCAACTGCAGCCGGGAGCGCGAGTGGGTCCGGCATCCCGCCAGAGCTCATTGGCGATGACGGCAGGATAAAGCAGGCGCTCATGCCGTCGCGGAAGGTGTAGTGAGTCGTCAAAGTCGAGGCAAGCGAACTCCCGAGCTCGCTCCCAGCTTGTCAAACAAATTGATTTGCTGAACAGACACTCTTACACCTCCACCCTTAAACCCCAGGTGCCAGCAATGCTGCACTGGGTATTCCTGCAGACAAATTAGAGTGCATGCCTCCTGATTCATCGCCTCGTCTGCCGAAACTGGGAAATGATCGCTTCAGCAAAAGACAGAATAAGAGGTTGGAGGGAGAGCGCCGAGAAGTGACAGTGGGCAACTAAAACTATGGGGAGTCAGTCATTCCCTTGTTTGTAGCCCATAAACTCACTGCACAATCAATCCCCCTCCCCTAACCCTTTTCTAAGTGCTCAATTCAGAGATTAACAATTACGAATCAAGAGGGCCTACCACAGAACACAAAGAAATAAATAAAATGGCACTCACGTACCAGAGGCTTTCGGCAGCTTGGAGCGGCGCCCAGGCAGCCGCCATACTCATGTCTTAACCCAGTGACGTCGAGGCAATGTGCATATCACATACGACAAAGAGCATTCTAGGGTTACGGTGGCCAACCAGAGATAGTCCTGAGTCTGGTAGGCCTCCAGGATCATCATTCACTGAGCAGGTCCTCTCAGGAAAATAAGAAAGCAAAAATCAATGCTGCATCTCTTCGATTTAACAGACCTTACTCTATACATCAACTTATGGATTTACAGGGCCGGTGAAGCACCCGTCTGTCCGACAAACAGTAATGCAGTGGATACTTGATTTCCACTCACTCTTCTGTTCGTAAATTCTTGAAATGCCATACGCTAACCTTTCACATAAAATACGTGAATTTAACCATTCTGTTGATACATAGCAGAGAAATTAAACATTAAACAGCTGTCAGCCGTTGAAGATGCACCCGATTCACATACCACAAACATTAAAGCATATTTTATTGTGATGAAAGTTATGAATAAGCACTCAGATTTGCCAGTATTGCAGTTTTGCTATTACTAGTAGAAATGAAAGACTTACTAACTGATGAATGTATGAATAGACAAGTTTGAATAATACACACTCATATACATTTTTATGATATATATAAAATAATTGCTTTTTTCCTTTATTATTTTATTTGTTTGTTTGTTTTGACTGTCAAGCAAATTTCACATCAACTGTAAATGGCAAAGCATACATCCATCACTCATCCAACAACTTACCCTGAAAAGGGTCACGGAAGGGGGGGGGGGTGCACAGCCCTGTATCAGGCAGTATTCTTTGCCTTGCATTAACTTTTCTGATACAAATCCATTCATACTGAAACGATCCTTTATTGAAAAACAGTAAAAAAAAAAATAAAAAATTGCTTCCTCGTTGAGCAGAAATAAATGTTAAATTTCAACAAATTATGATACCTACAAACGGAATGGCGTAGATATTCCTGCCTCCGCATCATACATAAATTATGCTTTGCCTCCTTTCAACACAATCATTGCCCAACAAAACCTCATTACAATCACATTTCTATTTTATTTAAATGGATAATGCCCTTGCATCATTAATTATATAAATTACCCAAAAGCCTCTCCTGTGTATTTGTTAATTAGGGGAAAGTCAGCTCCCCTACGAGAACAAACGCGATATTTACAGAAACATACTTTGTTCAACAAGCTCTCAAAAAGCACTTTTTGGCCCCATGCAATCTACTCATCATGCCTGTTGCATAGTATCAGACAATTTAAACGGCTTTGTTTTTATTACGTGATAATTTTTTATTTATTTTAGCTCAATAAGCAGACTGTATATTTTGTCTAACAGTCTAAAAAAAAAAACAGACTCAAAAAACAATCCGAAATATGAGACATGCTGACACACAGGCTGCGTATATCAGGGTGGCTGTGAAGTAATTTTTTTTTGTAATAAGATCATAGCTAAAAAAATTCCACGAACGTGTGGCTGCAGCAACCCTTAAAAGGTATGCACCTTGAAATTCTTTATAAAAATAAGAAATCCTGAATACAAGAATGTACTATTATTTAAACCATTTTTCGATACAAACATTTTTTAAAGCATACAAAACTGCAAAAGTGCACCGAAGACATAATCACTCACTTGTCAAACCTCAACCTAATAGCCCTATCTGTCAATAAAATGAGTGCACTGCAGCTAAAAATGGTGTATTGCACTTGCCGTGGAGAGGGGAAATGTTGACTCCTTATAAAACACACCATACTCACTCTCGACAGAAAGCTCCTCTAGAATCGACTGATGCATCGTTTGTTTTTTTTTTTAAAACGATGTTCCGAAATTGATGCTCCGACTGTGATTCATAGGTTTATACTCTACAGGATGGAGAGTCTCTCATGACTCGAGGACAGACTATTCGAAGTCAAATCGTTATTGTGCTTTTGCCAGCGATGCTTCCACAGGAGACAGAACAGCTGACACACCTCAGAGCCGTGTGACAACATCTATTCCTTATATGGGCGAGAGGCCAGCAGAGCTAATGGCAGGAACAATTTCGAAACCATGGTTCCAAGTATGTTAATATGTATGTTATTTTGCATAAACAAAACAAAAAAGGATTCAGGGGAGAAATCGTTTTCCCCCCAGACAGGAAGCGTTTGCATGCCTGAGACAGTCGGGAAAGCTTGGTACACCCGTCGATGAAGGAAAAAGAGGAAAATTCACATTCGGTGCCAAGGTGGGACTGGGCGTGGCGCCCGAATGGCTGGATTAGCTTTAGCTCATTAAAGGCAAACCGAAAGGAAAGGTAATACAGGCGTCCTGGGTGTGCAGACTCATCTCCTCAAACCGGGTGCTTTACAGCTTATTACGTGCTACCCAAGCGTCAACAGTCTGGGGCAACTTTCTGAAGAGTTCTCGACTTGCGAGCATAAGTGGTGTCAGAACAGGCTGCGGAAGTAGGTCTTTTTACAGGAAAAAAGTGCTAGAGCGCAATGTGTGGAAGTGACATTTAAATAGGCAGGAGTCTTTCCTTCTCCCCCTGCATATCTCCCTTCAGCCTTGCACACTGTAATTTGAATCCATCATAAACAGGTCTTACTCACAGACCTTTTCAAATGTCATGTTCTGTCAAACTGAGTGACATATTCCTCAAAGCATGGCCTGCTCAAAGTTTTTTTTCTTTTTCTTTTTCTCTTCTACAGAAATGAATAGCGGGAACGGCATGCATATTTATGTTCGTGCGGATAATTCGGTGCCACCCACGAAAGCAGGCGGCATCTACCCCGCCTTTTGGGGACAGCAAAGCGGATATAGGTTTTATACTCAGATGACGACAAGGTGCACATGAGTGTCTTGCCGCTTCTGCATGGAGAGTCCCTTTATTGGTGTCCTTATTCATCCATCCATTTTCCATAAATGCTTGTCTACACAGGGTTGTGGCAAATTCAGAGCCATACTGTGAAAAACACAGGGCATTATGGGTGGGGTGCCAGGTCACTGCAAGGCACACACTCACAACCACACACAATCAGTTACAGCCCATAATGCTGGAGTGGGAGAGGGAGCAAGAGAACCCAGAAGAAACCCAGGAGAACATGTAAAGAACATCCAAACCCTGGAGGTGTGAGGCCACAGCATCATGTAAAACAAAACGTTCCTACTGCAACATTTTATCATAGTTGCATTATTCATCAGAGCAGCTTTGGTCAATCGGCTGTGCTCTAATCTGGACTGAAATTCAAATTATTATGAATCTCCGTATGTTAGGAGTGCTATGTAAGTCTAATGCCCACTGCACCAAGAGTACAGAAAGAGCTGTAAGCTACGATCAATACCGGTTGTTGATATTTCACATTTACTTTCATTTAGTTATTTTTTGTACTGAATTCCCTGCAAGGACTGGAGGACATCGGAAATCAACCAAGATGGAACTGTGAGGCTGGAGAAGCTCAGGATCAGTCTGGGCATAGGTCAGGCACGCAAGGTCTAGAAGAGAACGAATAAATATAAAACCAGGATATGACATCACTTTATCTTGCAAGCTTGAAGCTAGTAAATGGCTGTACAGTCTGAATGGCTTAAGAAAAAGTGTCATGAAGTCTTGATATCAAGGCAAATCCAAGTAACGACAAGATTCGGTAGATGGCTTTGAAGTAGGTTCCAAATTCGTAACTGGAGAAAAATATATAGAACAGTATTTTTGACACCGTACTGAGGTCTGCAATACAATCCCAAGTCCCTCCTCTGTCAGTCAGGTGCATAATTATTGCCAATAAGACAATTTGGATAAGCAACTGGCTAGATACGAATTTTGTCCTCTATTGTCAGAGAGGAACATATCAAAACGTTAAAAGAAACTACTGTGTGTAAGCATCTCCTGCCAAAGACAGAAGAGCATACATTAGCTTATTTGGGTTCTAGCCTGTCTGTAAGGAGGTAAAATTTGATGAAGCATTCTGGGTACCATGCCTGGATTGATCAGAATAACGTGCTTCTGAATATATCAAAAAAGTTCTTTATGCGAAAACACAAGTTTATAACCAAGACTTCTATGAGATATAAACTATTCTTCCAACTTCACCTTCAGTACAACTGGACCTGACCTAAATCACAAGGAAAAAAATTATATAGAAACTTATGTTTGCGTTCTAAATAATTAACTGCATGGTAGTGGCTGTTGATAGAATATAATACTATTGACAATAAAATATCATTCCATTTAATAAAGAGATTCAAAATACTATTTCACATCAAAAAGCTTGCTGTGAGTGGGAATGGTACGTGGTGGAACTCGGTTAAAGTACTGTAAAAGGAAAAAATATCAACCACGACTTCACAATCAGCCCCAACAACAACAGTCGAGTAGTTTTTTTTTTCTTTCTTTTTTTAATACCCATTAGCTCTATCCGGAAAATAATTCAGGCTTTTATCCGCAAAAGGTAATTATTCCAGGCCTCAGCAGATGAGCAGGTTCCGAGAAGAGAAAGAAAAACTGTTCCCACAAGGTTTGTACCGATTGCTGTTAAATCTGGCTTTTCTTATGACTCGAAACACTACCTTTCAAGCTTCACCTTGTTCTAAGTTGCTGAGACAGTTATCAGCCGGAAAGGGTAAAGATGAAGGGGGAGAGGACGAGGAAAAAAAAATGTAAAAAATAAAAACACCGCCCTTTCATTCCGTTTTGCTTTGAAGGAGTTTTGGGAGGAATTGGGTTCCAGCTCCGCTCCTGTCGAGGTCAGCACAAACAGGGGTGACTTGCCATAGTTTTACTCGCTTAAGGCCAGGCGTACTGGTTTAAAGATTGCTACCACACACAGGCAGCTCATTAATAACACTGGTAATAGTCTCTCCCAGCAGGGGGTCAGTGTCAGTCAAATGCAGCCATGGGGCAAACAGAACATTTTCGCAGTGTTACCTACTGCAACATTCTCAATCCAAATTGGGCCATTTTGGGACTACAATTGTTTTTTTATTTTCCTTTTTTCTTTCTTTTTTTTTTTTTTTTTTAAATGCCCTGATTAATAGTTGCTGCCAGAAGTGCAAATATGTGAACAGTTTTCTTGGTTTTCCGAAGTAGAAAAATAAGACAGCCCGATATCCACGTCAACATTTCTAAACGATGACGGTGTCTCTTGCATTCTTTTTCCGGCGCTCGTCTTTCCCAGGCAAGACAAGAGACGCCTCAGTAATATTAGTGCTTAATTCAAAACATAAAGTCCTTACCCGCTATTCCGCACACCCACTGGCACGTTTCACAGAAGCCTTAGTGGGCATGCATCTCAATTAAGCAGAGGTGCAGGAGGACAGCCAAGACATTCCCAAAATGGTCACTTAGCATGACCGGTCATTTTCCCAGAGGTCTGCCAAAAAACCAGTGTCGCATGCCACCGGACCAGTCTCCTCGCCGTTGCGAACCATTAGAGCTCATTGTAATGCAAATGATCGGTAATTTAGCAGAAAGGGGAAATCTACAGTACATCAATTGTACCAGGTGGGCGTCCATTATCCAACAGCAGGGAGGTCCTCATCTTGATAGAGTGTAGGCCGTAAACATCCTTCATAATTACTCCTCCCCTATCTCAGCCAGTCTCTAGAGTTTTCTATAGTAACATTCATTTGTTTCCTCCTTGTATGGCCTAACACACCCTTGTTGTAAGACTGTTCTGCTGTTGTTGTGTTGGAAGGGCTGAAGGGGGCAGTGCGATCTCCAAACATTCACAGAACACATACAGGTGCTTAGCGTATGACATTGACAACAGGTGAACATTGCTTCACAGTAGCTGGAAGAGCGACAGATAGCATAGTAGCTAAAGACACATTTTTGCCAGGTTAAATCCCAGGACGATCCTTGCTGTACCCCTTGGTTCCTAAACTAAAATGCTATATAAAAATCCCGGTTATAATTATAAACAGACTTTCACTGAGGGTAAAAACAAGATCTCACATCAGAAGAAAAAAAAATAGTTACATTTTTAGTACCGTTGCTTGTTTCAGAACATTCATCTACATACCAACAGCAGTAAAAACTGGCACGATCAACCAGTGTCAATATTCTCCACACACGAGTGGCCCTTCATCTCTGCTGGAGCCAGAACAAACAGCTCCTATCACCAGGCAGGAGAAACCAGGAAAGATGGGACCAGAGTCCACACTTCAGCCAGACAAAACCCCCGATAACAAAATTCCACATTGGTGGTGACGCCGATGGCTGTAACGATACGGAGATACCATGCAGCGCATGCTTGTCACATTCTCTGCCCGACATGAGCTCTGTTCAGTAGGAGGGCAGCCACTCTGGCATGCAGCACGGCTTCTGAACACCCCCTGCCATCTCAGTTCTCCAAAAAACAGATCCCTCTCTCCTAATCAAGTACTTTGCACGTGTGTTATTTAAAAATAACTTGAAGAATCACTTTAGTTAAACAGTTTCATCTTTTCAAATAAATGATTCTTTCCGGAAGAGGGAAAATTGTGAGGACAGCTGGGCCGCCCAATTTCAAGTATCGAATGTCATGTGACGTCCATCACCGCATGCAAAACACAGCTAGTGGTTAGTCAACAATAGAGGACGGATGACTGGCTGCTATCTTGCACTCCAAGGAATGTTCCAAAATTGGACTGACATTGCATTTATACTTACTATAAAGTGGAATGATACAACCTATATGGGACAATGGGTAAGCATAAGTAAAAGGAGGTGTAATGAGCTGAGGCTGTTTCAGAACAGAGAGCTGATGATGATGATGATGAAACCATTTTAGGAAACTGCAGTCCATTTCAGTCTCTGCGAAACAGCAGCAATTTCCCCCAGCACCTGTCTTACTCTGACAAACACTGATGCACCTGCAGGGTAAAATACAGAACCCTCTAAATCCAGAAAGAAGAGATCAGCTGCTACGGTCCAAAAGCACTGCTTGGAGAACACATATACAGTATTTATTTGTGTAATTCGCTATACGAGACTTTTTCTCCAAGTCATCTGCATCTGAATCTATGTGTTCAGAAACCCACTGCACCCCCAACAGCTAGACACATTGAAATAAAGCTCAACAGTCAACCAAAAACCACTGCTTGCGTCGTTACCCTGCCCTAATCCCACTAAATCTGATTTCTTCGCAGAGCATTCAAATTCGATAATGTTTCACAGAATTTCCAAAGTAGCCATTTCTTCCTGTTTCATATTAAATATTCTTTGAACCCGGCAAGCTAACTCATAAATCAGGGGGACTAAGCAGCAGTTATTAGTCAGAAGCATGTGTAGCATTCTAGTAAGACCCATGGGAATACACCCCTGTTTGCGCTAGAGAGCAAGAAACAGGACTCAGAACATGGGGTGGTCTCTCCTTTATAGAGCAGCCCTCTTTTTAGAATTAACGGCCACGATCAGCACTCGACTAGTGAACGTGGAGTTAACGTTAACATCCAAGGCAGAAATTAAATATCTGCAGCGTGCAACCTTTGTCCTAATTCGTATCCACGTGCTTCTACCAAATAAATATAATTTAAAAATTGAGCTAATATCCCCTTAAAAGAATACATACGATATATGTACACAATTCCCCCATTCGCTGCATTTTACATTGAATTTCTAGAATACAGATGAATACAATAATAAAAATAAAAGACATCAGAAAGGGTATTTTTTGCACCCATTTCTGGAAGATTCAGTGATCAGGTATTTATGATTTTGCAGCCCAGTCAATCCAAAGCAGGTCTATACAGCTGGACATTTATCCAAAGCAGGTTAAACCAGGTTACCTTGGGTAAATGGTAAAACAGTGTCTAAAATGGTAGGACTCGAACTAACATACCACCTGTTGCCAGTTAGCCATGACAAAGTACTTTGCCGCATAATAACTGGCAAGCAGACGACGTACGAAAACGCTCCTGCAATTCATCTCATCGTGACGGGATTATAAGATTTGCTCCAGGCAGAACCATGTGACGCATGGATGGGAACAAGGAATAGGACATTTATTGTGGACAGGCGTGGAGATGGGTTTAGCAAAAATAGGGAGGGACAAGGCACAAGGGGAAGTACAACGAATAACAAAACGTGTGCTGTGTCTTAGATAGGGGGCAAGCTGGGTTGGACAAAAGGGTTAGAGCATGTTAACTAGGGACAAGCAGAAAAAAACTCAGTCTTAGAGGAAGCTTCACATGTGGCACAGGTGAGCTGGGTCAGTATTCTCAAAACCTGACTATACCTGAACCTTGGATGGCCACACCCCCCACCCACAACTTAAAAAAAAAAAACAAAAGATCTCAACTACAAATTTTACAATGAATGATCTTATACACTCTTAGTATGCAATTTCCGTTCAAACAAGGCCAAACTTGGCACTTGCTACTAAGAGGCGTAATGCAACAGTATTTTTGATCCGATCCCCTGGCACAAATCAGAGCAGTCTGGGTAGTTTGTCCCATGGAAATTGTTACTAGTAAACTAGTACTAATTTTTTTTTGAGGGGGGGTGATTTAAGGACAGGAGCCGGTTGATTTAGTTCTTTGGTGGATTCATTTTTGCGATTAGTTAATCTGTAGATTAACCAGTTCAGCGTGAGTAATGAATCAGTAGTTTGATTCCTATGATACTGCTTTGTGTTATATTCACAGCATCGTAATGCAGTGTAATTTTACAACAGAGCCGTCCCAAAGTAAACAGCTTTTCCTCAGCATAATCAAACATACACCGATTCCTGACAGATACATTAGTGTATATACAGCTATAAAATATTACATCCTTAGAAAAGACTATCTGCTGAGTATAATATAGAATCTAGCACCAATTAACCTAATTTGCACAGTTAAAGACAGTTAAAGACGGTACTTTGCTTTCCAGGGTTATTTCAACCCGTCCCTTCATGAATTAGACGAGATCCAAGACACACACACACACACACACACACACACACAGCTCTTATCCGTAGAATACACTGGAAGGCTTTTTTGCCATTTCTCTGACTCTTAAATCAGCACAGACAATTTTCAGAAGGAATGGCAGGAATCTCTATTCACTTTTTATATCAGATGCACTTCGGAGTTGCTGCCCTGCAGATGAACGGCTACAGCTGAGCTCCATTATCACTAAATTGAATCCCACAAGTGGCTGCAAAGAAAAGTACTTTCAATCCACCCTAAAAACAAGCCCTGCTGAGTCAGAGCCTCTTCACCCTGTCTTCTTCACCAACATGTCATTTTAGAGAAAATCAGAAGTCAGGGAAGACCAATCAGATGCCCAAATCCAATGTTAGTAGAATTTTAAAAAATGATTTTTTTTCTTGCCTCCCTCTTTGCTTCCCGCCCTTTCTTAAAAAGCCTTTCAGTTCCTGCCCTCCTTCCCTTCTTAACCCCAATAGGTGCGGCTAAGAGTCACGCAAAGCCCGATTTACTAGCGCACGAAAACATGGGCTTTACGCCATCAGCGCCCAGGGCCGCGACTCTCGGTCCAGCCTGTCTGTGAGGCCCCGGCACGCAAATGTCGCGAATACAAACCCATCGCTATAAATCAAACCACCACTCGCACTTTCCGGGGGCGGGGGCGTACATGTTTGGGAGGGTTAACACCCTTCATGTCTGACAACATTAAGCCAGCGAACATACAGGGAATTTAGACACTACCCTGACAGGCGGAGATGGCAAACAGGTGACCGTGCCGTGCCAGGGATTTCGATCTGAAAACCGGGGACTACAATAAGTTCCTTAAAGTAATAATCACCGAGAGAAATTTTGAGACACGCCGCCTTTGAAGGCTGCGATACATAATCACTGAATGGGGTGCGAGTCTCTGAATGATGGATAGCGATAAATAATTCAAGAGCTAAAAATGTCTCTTCTGAAATGTTCAGCAGCTTTGATTTATTAGGTGGCTGCTGTATAGCGTAAGCAAAAGGATCAGAGAGGGAGCATTTCAAGGTCCATGATGGGTCTCCTGCATTATATAAACATAAAACGGTGCACGCCTAGTCTTTTATATAACTCAGGTGTGATATCTAATTAGCAAACATAAGAGGACATCGTACTAAATCGCGGGGTGTTTTTCCATTTACTGCTAACCACGCATGCAGTTTTATTTATTGATGAGGATTTTCCCATATATCACACTGTAGCAAAATTATTGCAACTAAAAACGCGCAGATCAAAGGCTTTGGCACATTCGGATTTGTTGTAAAAACTTTTCCCAACAGCACTCACTTCGATGTAGGGGGCGGAGTGGGGGAGGGTAAAATATAATATTTCAACCAAGCTGATCATAGTTTACTATCAGAGTTTACTCTAACACTAAGATGAGAATTCTTATCTTAGAGAACTCAGAGAAACTCACAAATAAAGCTTAAATAATAGACCACATCTGTACGGTTCCTGTTTCTTCGGGCAAACTCCCCATCTCTGTCCCTAACAAACAAAGGGCCCTTTTCAAGGACACGGTCTGTTGAGCTTTCAAACATCAGTCATTGAAAACTCCAAGGGTGCCTTTTTTATTTATTTTCGGGCGTATACGGGAGAACAGCGCTACAACGACGGGCAAAATGATAACGTGAAGCATTTACAAGAATTTTAGTTCGTGTTTCAGTTCATGGACACAAGTTACGTGCATCCGAAGCTGGCACTATAATAAAAAAAAAAGTTACAGAGCTCAACTCCAAATCCCTTCATTCCAGCGATCACATGAGTTCATCATGGGGGGGGGGACTCGCAATACACCATTTGAATACGATTTGAACTTCGTGGAGGGGGGGCATCTTCATCCCTCCTCCCCAAATGCCTGCCGCTTCTGTGGCTGTGCAAGACACGCTGATATAGCTACCAACTTCCACACCGCTTAAACTGTTATTGTTTTTATATTATTATTTTAAAGTCAGAAATGTTGATAAAGTGCCAAGGAACCTGTATGTTTAACTAAATAACAATTTTCAGCAGCTCCATTTGCGGTCGAAATCAGTAAATCTAACCCCGAAAATCCAGCAAAACTTAAACCGTTAAAGCTGAGGGGGAAAAAAAAGATTTACAGAAATGTTACATGCGATCAGTCACATTGTTACAATGTCGCAGCTGCATTTATTTAATGACATTCCGGCGAACAATCACGACTGTCCGCGCGGAAATCGCAAATATTGGTTAAAATTAGTTGATTTCCTTCAACTCCTTTTAACCCTTCTCAGTACCCGAATACGTTTTTCTGACATTTAGCTACCTCCCATCTATCTACAGTCACCAAGAAAGTAAACAATGCTCCCGGTGCCCACCCCAGCCCGGCGACCTCGTTGCTGATGAAGCACAACTGCTCCGCAAAATAAATAATAACAATATTAATAATAACAAACATTTCGCTACTACGATCTTTCCCAACCTATATTAAAACATACCGATCTTTTCATCTCCTTGAGCGCGTTTGACAAAATATTTTGATTACAGATTAGACGCTTAAACTGCCGATATCAATTAACGGAAACCGCGAGCTATACGTTAATAAATTCGCTTAATCCCCAAGTCAGCAGCGACTCTGATGAAACGCGATGACGGTATTTTTGCTCGCTAAAACTGCTAGCTACTTGGCTAGCTTGGCTATAGTGGAATTCGTTATATCCACATATTTTGCTGCGCCCCGTCATGTCTTTCAAAATGTTATTTTAACAATTGCCAAACGATCGGCTATTTATTCAGGCAAAGCCGACTCCGAAGCGTGTAAAGATGGGGAAATGCACGTGAAAAAAAGTCTTTCTCCTGACAGTGAAGTGCGGCTCGCTGTAACCAAAGATGTCCTCGTATAGTAATATAATTCCCTCCTCGTCCCTCGCCTTTCTTCATGGCGCAGTGAGACTAACACACATGGACACTGTGGACACGTTATAGCCGCTACCTTGCTAGCTAAATAAAAGCAATCAGGTAAATTCCATGCCTCCAAATTTCAAAAAGGGCAAATCTTACCTTAATATATGATGTTTATTGTAAGTTCAAGCCACGACTTTAGGCATCAAAGAACACCATCATCCGTTTTTTTAAAAAGCTCTTCCTATCGATCTTGTTTTCAGGATAACTGATCCACCTTAAAAATGACACAAAAAAACTTAATCCTCCCAGCCCTAAATATGTAGGCAACACGACAGTTTCCAAACCAGACACAAATCAATCGATCTTTTTCTCCTGCTCTTGGCTGACTTGCAAGGGGTTTGTGTCTGACTCAGGTACCTGATATGTATAGTGTGGTAAGATTTAAGAAGTGTTCTTATCTCTTCTTCCCTATTGCAAGATTGAGAGGTGTGTTTTCTTTTTCTTTTTTCCTTTTCCTTTTTAAAGGCGGGGCTTTGGTTCATACAAACCAATGACACAAATCCTCACGGACTCGCCTGCCCCCCCTTCCCCGATCAACTCTCTTTATCCACACTCGCTCCTCTAGGGGTATATTCTCAGGGGGGATCGCAGTTCTCTTAGCACGTCGTTTGTAAATAACTGCACTTCGCTGATTTAGTTTTTATAAAAACACAGCGAACCTGTTGGTACGGAAAGTAAAAATCAGTAAGTTTTAAAGTTATTGTCATGAAAAATGTTTGTTATTTACGAATTAGCCTATTATTATTTCTGTTGTGTTGATTGTTGTACTCATAATAAATTGTCACGATGGCTTGTTTTGCTTGAATCCGTGACTGCTCCCTCCATTGAACGAGTCACACCCATACTGATGTCATGGCTTAACGCTAAAGGTATGAAATCGTATCAAATGTAGAATAATGCCTAAGAAAAATGCACATTATTTAAGAAGTAGTTAACATATAGAGATACTTTAGTTCTAAACTTTCAGCCAAAAATAAATCTTTTCCATTCTCCATTGCAAAGAAAAGTGCACATTTGCCACTATTAAAATAACAGTGACAAATGGAGTTTTTTTTAGATTCTGACGATGCAGTACCACAAACCTGTGAACTGGTGCTACCTTCTTTTCTGGACATATTGTGCAAATGCCACTTTAATGACAGCACTGTTTTCTGAAAGAGATAAGAGACCACAGATGGTCTATTATGACATTATCTGTAATGGCATCTAACTAAATTAAAGAATTGTATATGGGTCCTGAAATAAATGTCCCATTTAAAAGGTACTTTAAGCATATTAACCTAATTTGATAAGCAGTGCACAATGTCTAGAAGTATATTCCATAGAAATTCCACACATCTGTTGAAAGCAAGTTTGTAAAACTGGATTCTCTGTAGGGATTGTTCGCTGTATAGCCTGGGATACGGTCTCCATGACCTTGTACTGGATAAATGTTGGGACGATGGATGGATGGATGTGCATGATATTTAATGTAGTTGTAACTACCTTGAACCTATTATGCTCAGGTACAACATCTTATAAAACACAGAAGCCTACAGATTAATTCCTAGGTGATATTTCCACAGAAAATTGCCAGAACCACATGCAGATGTTTCAGATCCATAGCACAGATGCACTGAGTAATTTTATGACTGTGTGAAGTGTTAGAGTATTATAATGTAAATGAACTTTATACATTTGTTTCCAATGTTAAAAATGATACATATTATGAGAAATTTGTAATTAAATCATTTCTGTTAAATTGCAGGTACAGGTGGTTATGAACACTGCAGATGGACGATTGGTTCTATGTTTGCTCATGAAGTTTTACAGGAATGTCTCCTTTCACTCAAAAACTTTGACTTTGTGTACAAGGAGAATTACAGCTGCAGTATATTTCCTTGTTGCACTCCATGTTTATCTTATCTGAATCTCCGCCCTGGCTCCATGTCTGGTGTTTGCGTGGTTTCCCCGTGTAGTTGTGGGGTTTCTCCGGGTTCTCCGGTTACCACCCACAGTCCACAAACATGCTAAGGTGAATTGGAATGACCAAATTGTATGTGTGTATGTGTGTGTGTGTGGATTAGGTTTATATTACTTTGTGGGGACCAAATGTCCCCCGCAACCTGATAAAAACCTGCTATTTTGATGTTGTGGGAACCATTTTTCAGGTCCCCACAAAGATTTGTGAATGGAATCAAGAAAATAAAAATGCCAAAAGTCTAGTAGTTTGTTTTGTTACTTATGGTTAAGGTTAGTGTTGGGTAGGGGTTAAGGTCGTCAGGTTTTCCCCATAGAAATGAATGGAGAGTCCCCACAAAGATATAATTAGAAACCTGTGTTTCTGTGCATGTGTGTGTGTGTGTGTGTGTGTGTGTGTGTGTGTGTGTGTGTGCGTGTGTGTGATGGGTTAGCACCCCATTCTGGGTAGTTCCCTGCTTTGTACCCATAGCTTCCAGCATAGGTTCCAGACCCCCTACAACCCTGAATGGGACAAGTAGGTACACAAATTGGATGGATAGACAATTTTGCAATGAAAATTCTTGAGACGGGAAACCATGCACATTAAAAGGCCCTCCAGCAGAAAACGCTGTACGCTTTGTGACACTTTCATTTCCTCTTATCTTTCTAGTTATGTCTCTTAATTGCTATTAAGCTAACATTTTCCAAACTCAAATGAACATAATCCATAGAAACACCTATATAGCAGGAACACTTTTACAGGCAGGGTCACCACTAGAGGTTTTCGCCCCCATGACAGCTATTTTTTAGGGCCCCTCGATCTGTCAAAGCTTGGCTTCCTTCACAGTAACCCTTTTTGCAGATACTTTAGATTTAGGTTGCAAGTACATCTATCAAACGTCTACAGCTTATTAAGGATCGGTTATGCAATTTTGTTTGAGAAAAGCATAAGTAAGCACTATCGCATAAAATGTGGGGGATGGGGGGGGGCACCAGAGATAGCGCAACACCTATATATCAACACCTAACCTATTTAATATGAAGATTTTTAATATGTTAATTTTTATTATAATAATTATTATTAGCCTGAAGTAAGTAATTAAGCTGCATGTTTTTGCCAAAAGGTCCCAGTGGAAAATGATTGATAATTAACTCTTGAACTGCTACAGTATAGCTTTCATTCCTGCAACAGGCAGCACGGTGACTCACTGGGCAGCGAAGTGGCCTCATATCTGCAGGCTCTGTGCGTGGCGTTTTCATGTTCTCTTCGTGTTTGCACAAATTCCCTCCCACAACCCAAAAAACATGTGGTTAGGTGAATTGGTGCCTCTACATTCACTGTAGTGTGTGTGCCCGGCAGTGATCTGGCATGCCGTGTGGGGTGTGCCCCGTCTCATGCGCTGCGTATCCTGGGATGGGTTCCAAACTCACCACAATCCTGTAAATGGATAGGCACTTATAGACAATCCAGTGGAATACATTTGTCCAGCTACTATTTGTTCAAAGGTAGGTCTACATATATCGCAGTGAGAATTCTCCCAGTGTTTGACGGATCATTTGTTATTTGCAAATCAGGATTGGGACGTTAGTTCCTTGTTTGGTTATTTAAAGTTCTTCAATTTTCCTTCAGGTTCTGCAGACCTTAAAAAGCGTGCGAATGGGGTGGGCAGGGAGAGGTGTCACATCCAAGTGGATGAGCCAGGTGACTCATACTGTTCTCATTGATTTGTTCTACCTGTTCCTCTGTACAGTTGTTTGTTAGTGCTGCTTTTGCAGTGACTTCAAGTCCGTCATCGTTCATAAACAGACAAAATAAAACCGGTCAAGTGTCTAGCTCATGCTTATTCACTCAATGTTAATTTTCGACTTCTTTTTGCATATTTGCATATTTTAGCATTTAGAAACATTCATAATATAATTCACTTATTCATTAGTGTATATTGGTAATAGAAGCAATTGCATTTGCGGAAATAAATTATGCATATAACAAGTAAATGGACCCGAAAACTACAAGGTGGTTACTTATGCCGCACAGTCTGCAGAAAAAGCAATTTTATAGCTGTGTATTACGTGTTTTATCATCTTGTTTCCTTCTAAGCCTGTCCACATTAAAAAGTGAATCTCCATAAGATTCTGGCCTATACTCCAAGCCTCTACGTGGGCTTTCCAAAGGTGTTGTGTGGCAGTTAAGTGGCAACACCCAAATGACATTCTTGAAAGTGCTGGAAATGTTTACATTTTGTTTGCTTATATCCAACACGACACACATTTTTTTATTGTGAGATAATATGGTGAGACAGTCCCTGAAGCAATTGGGGGTTACGGGCCTTGTTCAGAGGCTGAGTGCTGAAATTACTTTGAACCAATAACCTTCCGAACACAGACACAGTGACCAAACCTGCTGGGCTAGACTCCGCCCTATGTTTACCACCATTTAGAGGTCTAAACTTTACATGTCACTTCTGTGTGTTGTCTAAGATTAAACAAATTGCAGTATGGATTGTCTTGCACTCACATAGGTGCTCGTTCTGTGACAGAACAATTTAAGCAAGTAGACAAAACTGTGCCAGACGTCATGAGTGATCTTTAGGTTTGAGAATTGTTAACCTTGCGTCTCAGAGTTGGAATCAGTGGAGGGTGAATGCCTTTTATTTCATTCTCTATATTTTTTCCCTCCTTTTATCATTATTATTAGGTTTACGGCTTCTGGCGGAGCTGATGTACAATTTCAGCTATTTAAATTCTGTGTTATTTTGGTGGAGCATTTAATTTCATGTGTGCCACTCAGGGGAAACGCTTTCATGTAAAATCTATCCTTCAAACTTTCTAACAAGCTCAACCTGTGCAACAATTCTCTGCTTATAGAGATATGGGATTTTTAATTCTAACATCACTTAATTCAAACATTGTTCTCTCTCTCTCTCTCTCTCTCTCTCTCCCTCTCTCTCTCTCTCTCTCTCTCTCTCTCTCTCTCGTGGTGCATTCAGCATTGGCAGTTACATAAGGTAGATTTTGTCTTGTGCTATTACTTGTGTGGATGTTATGTATCTTGCTATGTTGCCGAAATGATCTAATTGGACTTTATGGGCAAAATTGGGTTTGATTATTGTGAGGCATCTGATCTACCTGCGTTTATCCTATAATTATAATTTGGATGAGTTTTGTTTCTTAATTTTTCCTGTTTCCCTGGGTCAATGCGTGTTTATCTTCCTTTCAGGCAGGCCGTCTATTTTTCAATCTCTTTTCAATCAGTGTAGTGGCCACTTAGCAATTTTTCAAAGCAATGCTGTAATAGTAACTCAGCTGTGTTTTCCAGGTTTTATTAATGCAGTACAAATACATACTATACCAACGCCAACCAATGGACTAAAGATGTTCTGATTGCTTGCTTTAAAAGCTTTGTCTCTAATCTGTGAATAGGCTTTGTAATCTGCAATTCTACAGGTAATCATCACCATTCTCTGCATTTTTCAGGCCCCTAACATTTTGACCCTGCATCACTGTAAATGGATGCCACTTTATCAGAGACGCAGGTGGTAAGATTCTCTAGCTGGGATCTCTCAAGATGCAAATCAATTCCTATCTGAATTATTGAGGTTTCCACTCCCCTCTTTTAGCTTGACAAATAGTCTCCAGGCCATAGACAGCACAGCTGAATGTAAATAGGGGTTCTGTTTTTGTGTATCTATTTCAATCATTTATGATTGTCTTTATTCAGGATTGCATAATCTGAGGAAATATATATATTTATTTACCATGGTACTTTAATCCATGAAGTACACCAGAGATAGCCCTGTCAGTCGAACCGTGAGCTCCTACAAAACAGTGTCATATACGTCACCCCTCCAAGACAATCATTTCACATTGTTTTTCACCTAAACAAATGGAGTAGTGCAATTCTACAGTTGTTCTGCCAGAAGTATGTACCCTCCCTACATAAAGTCCATTGATTTGACAAATTCCTATCCTATAACAGCAAAAGGTTGGATGGATTCCTGTTGAGAAAATTCTATGCCCACGCCTCCCCCCTTGCGCTGAGTCGTCCACCCCTGGTTCACATCTGAGCCCCAAACAGCCTAGTTAATGTCAGTATTTTCTGCCTGACAGTTGGTGCAAAAGGGCCTTTTCCTAGCTGAGTTGTGCCGTGGTCACTGTGTGATGTGCTGTCATGTTGGGGGGGGGGGGGTGGCAGAAGCTGTCAGCTGTGAGAGGTGATCAGCGGAAGACCCCTGGCGGGTCCACTTGAACTACTGAAATGGCACTAGGACCGCACGTTAAATGAACAGGATCCTGCCATGTCAACAGCACTGTCTGAAGCCCTTTGGGAGGCTAGCTAGAATCATTTCTGCTGGTGATGTGTAATTTAGGAAGCTAATGACCTGCTATATGCTAGAGACGTACATTCAGAAGAGTCAAGAGCAGTAAAATTAAATTAGTAAAATTAGTAAAAATAAAAGCCTTTTATGCATGTAATAAAAAACAAATCAGTTTTACACATATAACTGAACATTTTGTATTTTTTTTATTTGCCTTTATCATTAACATTTTTATTAGTGTGAGCTTAAAATATGCATGACCCTTGGAAGTAATTAAGTAAAAGTAAGTTGTTTCAGATCTCTGTAAATAAATACAATCTTTGCCAACATCTAAATGCATTTAATTTTTCATTGCTTACGCTTTTAAGCTCTGGAATTGTGTGTTTAAATTATTGTTCCGTTTTATGTTTAGTGCTATTTTACCTTAAGAAACCCTGTTTATCTAAGGTTCTTGGTTTCATAATTTACATTTGTCCTAGTTCTGGGGTAGGCCTCTGTTCGACAGTTTTAAAAAAATCATTTTAATAGCTGTTTTAAAAGCTGTTTTTGCCTCAGTATTACATAATTACTCTGTGATTCCGTAATGCTCTCTCATGAAGAGCATTGACATTGGGGGAGGGGGGGGGGGGGACCTTGTTTCTATTTAAAGGGATACAAATTGAAATGGAAGGTCACAGATGTATGACCGAGTAGAGCTGACATGTATTTTCTTGTGCAAGCATTGGCACCAACTCACATGGCAGTCAGTACCTCATGTAAGAAAACGTCCCTGGTGTCAAGCATCATGAACGAGCTTCTCTTATCTTTGTTTAGGTAATGACTCATTAATGTAAACAACACTAATGCATAAAACTGATTACATGGCAAATCCCCTTAATGTTTTCTTTTTCTCTTAATTTCTTTCTTCCCTGTGCCTCAAAGGAACTGTCAGTCCTGTCAACTACAATAGATGTGCTGGATTAAGAAATATTTCCCAAAAGTAATACACTTAAAACAATTAATCAAGCAAAATGAAACATTCTGTATTTTTCTTCATTTTATGCGAATGAAATTAACCATAAAACCAGGAACTAAGAAAAAACTATTCGTAAATTATGACACGTATGATCTATTTATTGTCTAACATAAAAATCATTTCTAGATAGTTTAAGGTCTAACACTTCAAGGGAAAAGATAAATAAATGGTCTATTTATAGCAATCAGTAATGCTATTTTTTTTTTGTAGTATTAGATAAATGTCTTTCTGAGAAAAGTATATTGATTTCAGGCAGAATACCCATGCACTGTTCAATCAAATTAAAGTGATAATAAAATTTAGCCCTTGCAATACCCGTGCTCAGTTGAAACTATTTTCATTGTATCCTCTGCAGTGAGCAATGCTAGTAGTTGCCATAATCCAATGTTCTAAGCATTTATGACCAGGATGATCACATGCTCATGAGTGTTTTGGACCTGGTCTTGTAGGTGAATGATAGGTCCAACAGATGCATCCTCAGGAGCTGCAATAACAAGCACACAAAGTATAAAATATAAAACCTTGCAATATAAAAATCAGGATTTCTGGAATGTGTGCTGTGTGACTTTGTGGGTTAGGATTCACTGTTTGTGGTCAGAAGGTTGCTGGTTCAAATCCTGTGGCTGTATTGGGACACACCTTGTGATTTTACCACTGGGCTTTTGAGTGAGGCACTTAACCCCACGGACACTGTCTGACCCAGCTCTCAAGCTTCATTTGCACATTGCTTTGGACATTGCTGTTAAATAAATAAATGTAAATGTCTGCTAAGCTAATCAATCAGGTCAGTTACTGTGGAACATCAACAAATAGTGTTACACTTTACTTATATAGTGGTACACTCTTACTTAAAGTATTAACTAACCGGAAACTAGGTGTTAGTTTCGTACTGATCCTGTGTTCATTCATCATTAATCAGCCAAAGTGGTTCATGTACAAATGTATATGGACAAAAGCATTGGGAGACACCTTGTAATCATTGAATTCAGGTGTTTTACAGACATTTGTGAGAGAATGGGCCATTCTGAAGAGTTCCGTGAATTCAAGCATGGTACTGTCATAGGATACCACCTTTGCACCTTTTGTGAAATTTCTTCCCTGTTAGAGATTCCATGGTCAACTGTAAGTGGTATTATTGCAAAGTGGAAGCACTTAGGAGCAACAGAAACTCAGCGGCAAAGTGACAGACCATGTATAGTAACAGAGCGGGGTCGCTGAGTGCTGAGGTGCATGGTGCATAAAAGTCGCCAACGCGCTGTTGACTCCAAACTTCCTCTGGCATTAACCCCAGCACAATAACTGTGCGCTGGGAGCTCCATGGAATGGGTGAGCAGCTGCATGCAAGCCTCACATCACCATGACAAGTGTCGGATGGAGTGGTGTAAAGCACACTGCTACTAGACTTTGGAGCAGTGTAAACGGGTCCTGTGGATTGACAAATCACGCTGCAATGTCTGGCAGTCTCATGGATTTAGTAGATGCCAGGAGAACGTTGCCTGCCTGACTGCAATGTGCCAACTGTAAAGTTTGGTGGAGGATGGGAAATGGTATGGGGGTGTTTTTTTGGGGTTGGGCGAGGCCAGTGAAGGAAACTCTTAATGCTCAAACATACCAAGACATTTTGGACAATTCTATTCTTTTGGCTTTGTGGGAACAGTTTTTGGAAGGAAGGCCCTTTTCTGTTTCAGCATGACAGTGCCCCAGTACACAACACAAGGTCTATAAAGACATGGTTGGGTGAGTTTGGTGTGGATGAACTTGACTGGCCCACACAGAGCCCTGACCTCAACCCTATCAAACACCTTTAGGATGAACTACACCAGAAATTGCAATCCAGACCTTCATGTCCAACATCAGTGCCTGACTTCACAAATGCTCTTCTGGATGATTGGGCAAAAATTCCCACAGATACACTTCAAAGTCTTGTGAAAAGCCTTCACAGGAGAGTGGCAGCTGGTATAGCTGCTAAGGGGGAACCAACTCCATATTGATGACTATGGATTTAGAATGGGATGTCAAAAAAGTTCCAGTAGGTGTAATGGCCAGGTCTCACAATACTTTTGTTCATATACTGTATTTCACACAATTACTTTGTGAGTTCTACTTGAGGAGTAATTGAGTTATTAAGTTACTTGTGCCCCTTCAAGTAAACAGTTACTACAGAGAGTATAAATCATACAAAACACAATATGCAGGAGTGCCTGTGTTTGTTATATGATATGTTGGATGATCACAAAACAACTGCATATATATGTGTATAAATAAATAATAATTAATAATCAAGTCTTACAAAACCCCAAGACTGAGAAAGGGCCAAAACATGAAAAAACAAGTGTAGTATAATTCGATAATAACATTTCATTTGTGTTTACCTTTATTCAATCCTCATCACTTACACATAATTTGGATAACTTTTTGCATTGCTTTTCAACCTTAATTGATCAACTCAATTACATTCAATCAAATATCGATCAATTTCGTAATTGTTCAACTGTTTTACTTGAGGGTAAACAATGCAGTCTAGTAAACACTCTGATGCACTAAATGCTACTGAATTTTATCATTTTTATTGTCACATTTATTACATGAAGATTACATTAATAATTTGTCATATAGATGCATAAAACAGATGCATTAAATTTAACAAAGACAACATATCGAATGGTGAAACTGAGACATCTTATTGTTTTATGACAAATATATGCTCAATTTCAATTTGATGCCAGCAACACGTCTCAAAAACTTGGGACTGCGTTTCCCATATGTTGTCATATATTTTCAATTAAATATGGGTTTATATGACTTGCCAGTCATTGCATTCTGTCTATATTTACTTTTTACCCATTGTCCCAACTTTTTCGGAAACGGGGCTGTATACACAGTGAATTTTAATTAAGAGCACTTCAGGGACATCATGTAATCTACTTTTGTATAATTTCTACTAACAATGTAACGATTTAAATGAAATAAAAATGTTAACATTCAGCCAGTTCTGGCTTCCCATCTCTCAAACCATATTTTCATACATCTCTCTTCGGTTGCATCTCTCAGCTTCCACTCACTGCGGTGTTTGTTGGCTGAATGAATTGATGCTATTTTCACAGTGATTGTCACAGGCAAGAGCCAGACAAACTCAATGTGTATGTGTGTGTGTGTGGCAGCGCGACAGTCTGTGGTATGTAGGCCTGGGTTAGCATCAACCTTAATCCCCCATTTTAAGGAAATTGTGGCTCACACCAGCCTTCACCCACAAATGCTTATTTCCCACCATCCACGCACGTTTTTGTGACCTTGGCAGTAAAACTGTATCTATCCATTTTCTGCAATAAACTTGTTAAATATACAATTTACTTGTAATTTGAATTGCTCCTACAACTGATAGACAGTAATGAATAGACCAATGATATTATGAATGATTCTAAACATTAAAATATGTAAAAAAATTTAAGAAATAACATAAATCTTAAAAGGCTCCTGTAAATTAAATATAGTTAATATGATTTCAGCAAGTCCAAATTGTGTTCATTGGGCTCCCGTTCATCAATTTTTTTTTCTGCACGCCAATTCTGCCTAGTACGACTTCTGGCCACTACTCCCGCCTCGTAGCAGCGTAGCGTGCGAACTCCCAGCATCCTAGTTCTTTGTATTTGCGTATACCCTTAAAATGATGCTGAATAACAACTTACGAACATTTCAAGTTATGAACGGCTGTTCAGAACATATCTCATTCATAAGTAGAGGAGTGTCTGTATATATATGCAGAAACTAAAAAAAAACTAAACTAAAAACTTAAAAACTAAGAAAAGGCAATTGACAAGATTTTAAGCATCAAGTACTGTACTTTCAGCAGAATCTGAAACCATATTACCGGATGACAAGTTTATTTTTATATTCCCCTCTGTACCTCAATTGTTTGAGTAAGACAGCATGAAATTGTCAATTTTGGCTGCAGGATCATCTACTGTTATATGTTGCTATGGTGATATCAATCTCCAAATTAATTTTAAAACCACTAGATAATGCACTTCTCATTATTGTAATATTCTGTATGTTTGAAATGGCAATTCCAGTAACTTTCTGAAAGAACATAAAAACTATGAAGATCAATAGGCATAAAACAAGAATAAAACAGATGTAAAACACGAAAATAAATGCTAATAATCTTTTGCACAATGAACCAGTGCAGAATATTCCCTGTGCTGGGATAGACTCAATGAACCAGTGCCTTATTCCCTGTGCTGGGATAGACTCAATGAACCAGTTCCTTATTCCCTGTGCTGGGATAGACTCAATGAACCAGT
>JAODJX010000065.1:8811675-8822020 GCA_026776945.1 Isichthys henryi | reverse complement strand
ATGTTTTTGGACTGTGGGGGGAAACCAGAGTACCCGGAGAAAACCCCACGACGACATGGGGAGAACATGCAAACTCCACACACACGTGACCCAGGTGGGGATTTGAACCCGGGTCCCAGAGGCCAGGCGACAGTGCTAACCACTGCACCACCATGCCGCCCCTGTGGTAGAATCATGTTGGTAATTAATTTAGCTTGTAATTAATGGGCACTCTGGTTAGCTGCAGCTATAGTGCTATTCTGCCTGCTATTGGTCTCTATGCTGGTTCTCACAATTCCATGCATATGGCGGGTTTCGCTGGGTTACATGTCAGTCAGTCATTGGTGGAGACGGAAATAGAATTCGGTTTACAAACTCCCAGATCTCTGATATTCAGCATGAGCATGTGCAATGTTTATGTATGAGTACTTTAAATTATCCTTGTTTTTCAACATGCATATTTTCCCCGTCTGGATACAATTACAGTACTCCGTAGATTTTATTTTAAGATGGTACAGAAACAAATAGTGTAAATATTCCAGAATAATATAAGAATTCATTCATCCACCCATCTTTTAACCACTTGGTCAGAATCACAGGACGGCCTGGAGCCTGTGCCAGGCAGCATAGGGCATAAGGCTGGCATGCGGCCTGAATGAGATGCCAGTTCATCACAGGGCATATACACACTATGGGAAACCAAGAACTGCCAGTTAGCCTAGCTGCATGTCTCCGCTCACTGTGGCATGAAACCCACGTGATACGGTGAGACTAAGCAAACTCAATGCACACAGAACTGAGGTGCGATTCAAACCCCAAACCCCAAAAGTCTTAGGCAACATTGCAACCCCCACACAAGCATTAATGATCAATTAATTATTGTAATCTTCTCGAAGTTATGCAAAATCCAATTAAGCCAAACAAATTAGTAAAATCTAACATTATATCTACCAGTTTTTATATATGCATGAAATATTTCATTTAATAAATGCAATTTATAAGAGAAATGAAACAGAAGCACAACATCTGGGGACAGAAATGAAAGCTGATCCAGTCATATGTAAATATTCCTCTTATGCATTTCGCAGTTACCCTCGTTAAATTTGTTTTGCTGGGTGAACACTGGTATAAACAAAATGAACGTTGTTATTTTGAATCTGGATAATGCATATAAAAGTACCCACCATACAAACATAATCCAGTTCGCTTTTCCACGACTCTAAGCACTGTGTACTCGTGGGTGAGTACCTGCTAGAAAAAAAAAACTGATTTGAATATGAATTGTGAGTTACTCCCTGAGAAGGAAGAGCAGTTAGTTTATAATTAATTTTGTTTCACCATCCAAACATTTTTTTTTACCAGGGGCATAAGGAAAGAATGCTTAATTTATACCACTGTAAACAAGTCTGTTTAATAAGCTTTCAGATACTTCAGCTGCAGCAGAAATAATTTTGACATCACAGACATTTTCACATTATAATGTTGCGTGTATATGGAGATTTTGCATCTGACTCTAATAGTGTAAAATACTGTGTTACTTTTTGATTGCGCCATACTAACCTTATGCATACAGAACGCACCCTATTGTTAACATTTATTAAAGAGTTGCCACATTTTCAGTTCATTTTTTTGTTACTTTTACACATCAACAAAGGATCATATGTGAATAGGGATGCAGAAACAATGTAGCTTGCTGCACTCATGGTCAGAGGTGATCCGATCCAGTGAGCGGTTCTGTTTTTGGACGAACTTCATTCCTCCCTCCAGGTTCTGGCTCCGCACGAGCAAATAACGCCACAGGCTTTGCCTCACAGATGGCTGTTATATTGCTGAATAGCTGTAAACAACTTTCATACCATAGTCCTAATGTGAGAGATGTATTAGTTCTCAATGGGCATAAAGAATTGCTACTGGCAGTCGGTAGAACGTTACGCAATGACCTGCAGGACCCTTAGGTTAACCGGAGCATAAAATGATTGCCATCTGGTCGCGTTTCTGCTGTGCATGCTGCTCCAGGACGTGCTCTTAGAGATGAAAATACATTAGAAACCATGTACCTGATCATCAGAGAATGAACTTATGAGAGCAATGACAATTTGTAGAAGTTTAAGAAGCAGATGGTGAAATTAACAAAAAACGAGAAAATGTCCGAAATTTTACCAAGAAAAGCAGAGGGGAAAAAGCGGGCCACTAACTTTATGAGAGAAGTTGCAGCATGGAGACGGTATGACTGCATCCAAATCGGAATACACAGTGAGTACCACGCAAATAACAGGCTGGATAATGTCAGGGAATTTGCATTGAAATGGGTGGTGAAAAGATTCTTTGTCCTTCACTTTGTAATTCCAATCATGCTCCAGTGACTACACGGAAATATTATGTATTGAATAAACAAAGGACAGCAACGCGTACCAAAAGCAAGTGCCGTGCATGTTGCGTTTACATAACTCCATTGTATCTCACAATTGGCACGCATAAAAAATTCTTAATTAATTTCACTGGCATTAGCACAACAGTGCTTGTGTTCTGCATCCGTACAGAAGGCATCTTAGCGATTGAGCTGTATGATAATGTACATTTATGGACCATCTCTTTCACTCCCCTGGACCAGTTTGCGTCACAGAAGCAACAGCATCTTCAATGGAACAGCACTCCCCCCCCCCCCCCCACGTAATTTTTGTTTGCCCTCTACTGGTGAAAATGTAAAATGACACAACCTATAAGTGAGCGTCAGTTTTTTGTTTTTTCATGTTTAGATGGATCTTTAGATATTTAGATGAATCTGCATCTTAATACTTATAATAAGTATTCTTTTAATGT
The DNA here is from genome assembly GCA_026776945.1 of Isichthys henryi. Classification (NCBI taxonomy): domain Eukaryota; kingdom Metazoa; phylum Chordata; class Actinopteri; order Osteoglossiformes; family Mormyridae; genus Isichthys; species Isichthys henryi. The sequence continues at coordinate 8,819,221 of JAODJX010000065.1, read as the reverse complement.
TTTTAAGTATTCCGATAATCCTGTTTTCAAACAGTGAAGAATGAAAGGCTGATTACACGGAATTCTTAATTTTTTAAATATTTTTTATTGCCCACGGTGCAAGAAGCACATTAATTAATAATAAAACAACACTAGAGACAACATCATTACCTAAAATATAGTTGTTCAGGCCTTGAAAAAAGTATTAAAACTGAAATAGGAAAACAGGAATCTACCCAAAAACGCTGCTGAAAAGAGGGTATGAAAAGCACCAGGATCACATCGATGTGTTTGGAAATGAGTGTCTGTGAATTTTGACAGCCAATTGAAGTCTTAGGATGAGGCAGTGAAATGCAGGCAAAACTTTTTAAGTGTTATATATGAATATTCTCTGCACAGCAGCTAGTCACTAACAGCCATGGTAATCTGACATTTTGTAGTAGTTAATCAGCAAAAGGTTTTGTTTTATTTAACATTTAAAAACGTACAGATTGTAGGTCATCCTTGGTAATTCTTACCAAAAGAATCTGTAAATCTTCATTAAAAGTTTAATCTTATTAGATTGCAATTTAGGTATAACATGCACTGCAGCATTTAACAGCTGAGGTAGAAACAACATTAATAAATTTTAGGCAACAGCTTTAAAGAGCACGCGTAAATATTTAACATTATGTGATTCTTGTAGACCTTTTCCATCACAGTGCTATCTAAGTACCAGCAACAACACCCCAGTGTTCATTTATAACTAAACAATGCATGGGTGCCTCTGTGGTTTAAGCCTCAGTGTCTGTCACCAGAAGGTTGCAGGTTCAAATCCTGTGATTGGAAGGTATCAGTAGGCCCTTGAGCAAAGCCCTGAACCCCAGTTGCTCCAAGCACACAGTCTGAGCCTCACTGGCATGCTGCTTTGAATAAAAACGTTACCTAAATAAATGTAAGATATGTAAGATAAAATTTCTGACAGTCACAGTAACTCAACCCCACTGTGCTGTATTCCCTAACACCTCGTTTACGAATGCCATTTCCCCTTGATGGACACACTGCAACAGTATTACGCAGCGGATTTAACAGCGGATAAGATAGATGAAGTTCCCAGCTGTATTCACGGCCCTTCTAATGTGGATGTCTTTCCCTGCTGTGAATTTAATTTGTGGCCCATAGCTCAGCAGCAGCGGTGGAGTGAAAAACATCCTCTTAAATATTTGACTGTCAGATAAATTAAGAATCACCAGCTTTCGAAACTCCATGAGATGTGACCTTTTTGAGGGCCCAAACTACCGCTGTGTTTCATTGCTCATCAATTTTAAATGTTATATTTCATAAATTATTAAAAAACAAACATCAAAAGACAATGGAAAGCGAGCGTACAGGTAAAATCTGAATATTGATGAGAAGTAAAGAGAACAACTAAATAAATAATAATACATTCTTTATTGTGTATGATTTGAGCACATATAATTGAGAATAACAATATGGTACAAATCACTTTCTCTCTGTGCTTTTAAAATGTATTGATGGGATACGCATTTCCTACAGCTTGATTCACCTGATAATTTCTATTAATGTGCTGCCAGAATATATACCATAATATGTGCCTCTAGGTCAGGGGGGCCCAATTCCAGTCCTGGGGGGCCAGAGCTCTGCACATTTTTAGGTTTCCCCTCATTTAACACACCTGATCCAACTCCTTGTGCTAATTACCACACAGCTCTTGAGCTGAATGATTTATGGTGGAACAGGGAAAGAACTAAGCTACACAGGGCTCCGGCCCCCCAGGACTGGAGTTGGGCCCCCCTGCTCTAGGTGCTTCTTATGCGTTGTGTGTAGTAATATGTCCGATATTGAAAAACATCTACTGCTCCATGTGGCGTTAACATGTGCATTCTGCAGACATATCATATTGGGCCCCCCAGTCCAGACCAATCCAGTTATTTTCCAAATTTTATAGGCCCCCTGTCACTCAGGGGCCCTTGGAATCTCCCTAACTTTTCCCCGCCTTATGGCGCCCCCAGCTCTCGGAATAGTAATTTATCTTAAAGGTAATTTATTTAGTCTTATTTATCAATTGTCAGTTATACAAAATATATTTTGCATGCATTAAAACTAAACCAGTAAAAGCAGTATAAAGTTTGTGTTTGTGTATGAAAGCTATATTCCACCAATACAAGATTTAGGTACATCTAGGTAATAATAGTCAACTTCAGGATATTCAAATTGAGTAGCAGAGTCATAATGCCGATAGATCTCTGTCTCCATTTTGGAAGTGCCTTAGAAAATTATGAATAACACAGTAAGCAGTGTAGCCATTCAAATTGTACCATAAATGGGAGCTTTTCCCAAGAACATATGCAGAACTGACAGAGTGAAAGATTCATTAGAAAACCCATTTAAATGTTTTTGCATGCTGTCAATAACCCATTGCTATTTTTCCCGAGTTATTTGATAGAGCTTCTCAAATCCTATATTTAAAAACAAATAATGAATATATCAATTGCCTTGAAAACATTTCCTCTAAAATGACTCTCTGAGTATGAATTGAATAACATTATGTGAAACAAGCATATTTGAAATATATTTATTATGAGATCATTATAATTACAATTATAGGCTGATCCTTCAGTGATCTACATCAAGGACATCATCTTGACTGCTCCACAATTATAAACAAAGATTCTTTTTATGCTGGTGTCTCTACCTTATTAGAGTAATTATCTATGTGTTATCCGTCAACAAATCTTTCAAGTCACTCAATCAGTGTTTATTATGCTACCAGGAATTAGTGCCCAAGACACTGTTAGTGGCACCAAGGAGACTGAGGGAAATCCTCTCTTTTGAATCATGCCTTCCAAACCACATTAAGTTTCCCCCAGTCTGGGCAAACATAGCATTCGATCTCTCCAGGTGGTTCCGGGGGAAACGTCGCCTGTTTGCGGTTTCAGCCTCCTGATTGCGCCGGTAGTCTGTTGAATATGTTGGCAGACCAATGCTCTGTTTACAGGGGGAGCCAATCTCGCGGTCTCCAAAGGTGAAGTGTGAGTTGTGCTGTCTCCTTTCGTCTAGAAATTTTTTGCGACCTAACACCTTTAGAAAGATTGTCATAGATCAAAATGAAGAACTGCTGATGTACCAACAAACGGTTCAGAGAAGCAGAAACTGGCTATATGTAGCTTTAGAAGTAGATTTTTATATAGAGTTTTATTGCATATACACAATTGTAAAGCTGCAAGAAATTAGCAATTTTATTTTCATTTATTGTCAATACTTACATTATCATATGTCTCAATGCTGTGACGTAGCGCATCTCGATTGTCATGGACTGAGAACAAATAACTTCTATCTCCTGTTTTCTGAAAGAGAAAATGTCTTAAAGTAACTTTTAACAATCACCATAACAATTAATATAACTTTTACATGCTAGGCACACAAAAAAATATATAAAAAGAAAAATATCACAGCTTTTTTGTAAGTCACACAATAAATTTTTTGAAAAATTTGCAGAGGTTTATAAAAAGTGTATTTAATCCAATTTTAAGATAAGTTAGTTTCGTGTGTTATTTCAAAATGCGGTTAACTGAAAAAATATGGGTCAGGGTGCCAGTCTTCACAAAACGACAGGAGGAGCTGACTGCCAAGTATGTGACGTGATTAGTACTGTCCTTGATACCATAAGGAAATATAGAAATACAACATATGGCAGAAGCAGCTGATTTTTATTTGCTTGCTTTTCTGGTTTTTTTTAGATAGATATTTTTTCATGCGATTGAATCTAGGGCGGCACAGTTGCTTTAAATCCCACCTCTGCTCTGCGTGTGCAGTGTGCATATTCTCTCTCTGCTGTGCAGGTTTCCAGCAGGTACTCTGCTTTCCTCCAGAAACAATTAGCCTAATTACCACCACGAAATATCCTGCTGCGTATGAATGTGCATCTATGTGCCCTGCGATGGACTGCCATCCGGTTTTAAATCCACTAATTATATGAATATACGGTTACAAATGCAGAATAGATATTTACAAAATTAAGTTATTCGATCTCATCTAATGGCTGGTTAAATAATAAGATGATGATAATGCAAATAATGAGTCAGAAAATAAGAATTATGTGATCTGGCAATAATATCCATTTAGATTTAAATGAAGCTTAATTAAATAGACATGAGATATTCTGAGGAGCTAATAATGTATTTCGGGATTATGTGGACTTTGTTTCAGCCAGACAGTTCCTTCCATCTTCTAAGCACTTATGCAGCTCAGGGGTAGATGGTCAGAGGCCAGATTCAAACCCCGATCACAGAAGTACTAGGTGACTATGCTACAGACTGAACCACCACGCAAAAAATGGAAAAAATAGACTTTACCGTAAAGTCGAATTTGGAAAAAGATGTACAGAGAACAACAAACATCAACATCATTATTAACATCATCATCAACAACACCAATAATAATAATAATAATAATTATTATTATAATAATAATAATAATAATAATAATAATAATAACACTTGATGTTTGCGTTTTGGGTCCTTATAATTCTTACCCACTTGCCAGCATTTTCCATTCCTGAGTAGCGTTTACCTCCTTTTGTCACTTTTAACTTAAAAAAACTTTTTTAGAGATTTCTGTTTACGAATTGAAACAGTACGCACTGTTTTTCAGTTTATCATAAACATATGCACGGACTTAACAAGCGAGAGCTACAAAAGCCAGACCTGTATGTAGTTATGTGTAACCATGGGAACACTGTTCTTTCCTGGTCAGTGTACTTCAGCAGATACTGATCAAGCACTTAATAGCCACTTATCTGCATCTCCCATTGCAGTATGAGACATTATGTGATATTGATGTTATGTGTAAAATAACCATGAAAATAAAATGCAATTACACAACTGCTATTCTGTGGAGATAAATCAACGCCTACGCCACAGAGAAATACGTGGTTATGATATTATTGCATTTAGCAATCTAAATCAACGTTTCAGAGTACATCTGTAAATGGCAGGTTTCAGCCTACATGGCAGACAGAAAAACATATTATCAATCGTGGGTAGTGGATCTACACGCATGTTTCTGACCAAAAGACTTCGGCATTTATACGCAATTATTGGGGAAACTGTGTTTTTAGGATTCCATTGATCAACATAGATTAACGGTACCATGAGGTACTGGTTCTGGGTCAGACAACACATGAAGTATAAATTCTTTCAGCACACAACTGAACCGATCTGCGGTCAGCATTCAGACAAATTTTCCTCACGTTTCTCCGTCGCTGAAAAGTGACGTCATTTGTGCGTCCGGGTCACGTCTAGAAATTATACTTGAGCAGCAGGTTCGCAGTTTTTGTTTTTATTAAAATATATCTATATCTTTGACATTTCTATTCGAGCACCCGGTCCGTCTGCTTTGTGTTTCAACATTAGCTAGCCGCTTGGCTTAGCTTTCCTGGAAGCATGCTTATCGCGGAATGATAAAGAATGCTAACTTGCTAGCTGGCCAATAACCTGCCACGGAAAACTCTGGAATTTCACTTAGCCTATAAAGCTAGCCGCTGTAGCGGCTAGCCTGGCTATTCCGGCCGGGTTAGGAGATGAGCGCGCCGGGGAGCGGATCGCAAATGGCTGCCCCTGCAGTATGTGGAAATGAAGAAGTTGGTGACAGTTTGGAGAACGGAAGACAGGTAGCTAGCCGGTTAAGACGTTTTATTCGGCTTTACTAAGACAGTTGTTGTCACATTTATTTATCACATGACTGGCTTAGTTGGTAAGATAATTGACATTATTTTAACGTTCTAATAAAATGCAATCTGAATCGTATTATTATTATAAATAAACATAGCAAAAATAATGTTGTTTTTAAATCAACGTTGCAAAAGACATCTATTGCAGTGCCCGTGTTGTTGATCTGCTCGTCTTCTACAGTGCAACTATAATGAATTGGCTAGTTAGAAAGGTGTGAAATGGATACTGACTTCATAAGGCGTCGATCCTTTTGGTGGTATTTGATCGCTATAGATAAACCTGTAAGGCGTAGCTTTCCATATACAGCAAGGAAATGAATGAAAATAAAAAATGAGGTCTTGGAAAATAGATCACGAGTCTATAAAGTGGACAACCGAGACTCCTGTTATTAAAAGTAGTGCGCAGTATAACATTTTCTGTAACTGCATACATACTTCTATTAAAATATTTAAAGTCCAATGAGCACCACTTTTTGTTTTGGAAACTTGCATGCTTGCATTTTTTTAAATAGTTATCACATTCTTTAAAATCATTTATGTGATTCGATATTTTTGCATGTTTTTTTCGGTTTCTGTTGCGCTTAGGAGGCAGTGATATGCTTGGGAAGCGAAATAAAGAGTCGGGCGGTGGTGAAATACTCCGCTGCCCCGCCGCCGACTACCTACGCACTGCTGCAGGAGAAGACTGACCTGAAACTGCCCCCTGCAAACTGGCTAAGAGAGAGCTCGCAGCTGGGACCTGCCGGCACGACTGTTCTGGGCTCCAGCAGCAAGAACAAGCCCTTCTCCAGGTAGGTTCATTTCGACTGTACAATCGTCAGACTTCGATTTTGAATTGTATCTTATTTGTCCATGGAAGCCTGGGATTTCTGTCAATTCTTGTGCTCATTTAATAAAATATTAAGTGTTTTGGCTTTATTTATTTGTCTCCGTGCAGTTTTGGGATGGCGTACGATTTCATAGACTCTATTGGGAACGACGTTGATGTTGTGTCAGACTCAGAGGTATGTATTACATTGCAATAATATGCTAAAACCTCAGGTTGTACCCTGGTCACATAGGAAATAAGCATTTACTCGCTTGATTTCTCAGAACATCAAGAAGCTGTTGAAGATCCCATACAGCAAATCCCACGTCAGCATGGCTGTACACCGTGTGGGACGGACACTTCTTCTCGATGAGCTAGACATTCAGGAGCTGTTTATGAGATCCTCCCAGGTGTGTGTCAATCTCATATATTAGTATTGAGTTGTCTTTTAGTGATCTTAATATTATTCCATGTTCAGAACAGGTTTTTTTTCATCCTGTTTCAAAGGAAGGAGAATCATTTATTGTCAGCTTCATTAAATTCTAGTGACGGCAAAATGAAGCTTCATGAACCATTTGCTGTATTTTTTGACGCCACTAGATGGTGCTCTTGGTTTGCTTTGGGGCATGTGTTGAACCCCCTTTTTTTTGCACAGAGAGCACCATCTAGTGGGGTCAGAAAATATTTTCGGTTAATGAATCTTCATTTAGCCATTGCTAATAAATTCCTTACAGTAACTCTTTCTCCTTTTTAATTACAGACAGGTGACTGGTCATGGTTAAAGGAGTTTTATCAGCGATTGGTAGATCAAAAATGGCAAAGAAAAAAGAAGAGTAAGGAGCACTGGTACCAAAAGGCCATTTTGTCCAAATTCCTCTATTATAGGTAAGTTTTCTATCAGTTTATTAAATTATGCACCGGCACAAGTCAAGTAGTAATTACCTGCTTGAGATCCATCCATCCATCCATCCATTTTCCAAACCGCTTATCCTACTGGGTCGCGGGGGGTCCGGAGCCTATCCCGGAAG
>JAODJX010000065.1:8779062-8811444 GCA_026776945.1 Isichthys henryi | reverse complement strand
CAGGCGGGGATTTGAACCCGGGTCCCAGAGGTGTGAGGCGACAGTGCTAACCACTGCACCACCATGCCGCCCCCTGCTTGAGATCATATTCTGATTTTCATCCCCCTTTCTGTAATTTTCCTGAACTGGGGACAGAGGAAACCAGGGTTGTAGTATAACAATCAGGGTATAACATATATTTTTAATTTGCCTTTCAGTCCAGTTGCCATATTGCCATGTGCGTCATTCACATTTCAGACAGAAATCACTTGCTAGTCATCCCTCTGCATACATCAAAATCCTAGTACAGTTAGAAGTTTAGTCTGTTCTGCTGATTTACATGCTTTGTGTTTCCTGATATCATCCAAGAAGAATTGTTCACTGCGCCATTGAGGATTTTCCTGTATCACCAGATAGCCCTGCGGGGATACAGCTGTAGTCCCGCATATTGTCAAGTTTATTGACTGTGACGAGGTTGTTGGTTTACCACCAGCATTAATGGAGATGCCACTGCGGAGCCCGTTCCAGCCCACTCGGGTGGCCATGATGAGGAGGTCAAGGAGTGCGGACCTGGACCCTCCTGGCCAGCAACATTCACCAGCTCTTCTGATTCAGAGACACCCACCACTCCCAAAGAGGTATGTTTGAGACCCAGCACTTTCTTCGTCATGTGTATTTGGCTGTTGGGGAGTTTCTGTAGAATTGGCCACTATCCCAACCCGCTCTTCATGAGACATATGGGACACAGCAAGTTGGGGGTGGCACTGGGGGTTCACTGCACAGTGTCCTGTGCGCTGGAGCACCTGGGGGAGCACTGCCATCCCTGAGGTGGGATTTGAACCGATAGCCTTCTGATCACTCGTTCTAACCTACAGCCTGGGTGTTTCTCAATACCAAGAATACCTAAATCATATTTGTGTTTTCGGCAAGAGCTGCTTTGCTAACTTGGCCTTCCAAGGGATGCAATGAATCAGGGGATTGTTCTTGTTTGGTGAGGATGCAACCAGTGCATCCTTGATATTTGGGGTGGGACAAGAACATCATACTGGGATTTTTACTGTGCTCTGTACTTCTATTCTTGAATATTGGAACTGTCTCTTGGCAATGGAAGGTGACGCCAAATGGGTACATGAGAACATAAGAACGGCCAGGAATGTATATTAATAATCCCCTGCTTATTGTGTCGGTTCTTTTTCTTCTTCTTCCAGGAGAACGTTTCTATGGAGAACAAGTATGCCTTGGGTCATGTGGCCTCCGTTACTAAAGAGCAGAACCTTTCCACACTTTTTAATGAAGGGGAAAACAGTCAGGTATGACGTAATCTGCATTTGATTGCATTTGCATGATTGCAGAATCACTTCTTGGGTGACGCTTACAACAATGCTCTGTACTGCTTTCACTTCCAAGGGTCTGCGGAATGACTTTGCCCGAAACATTTTGTGGACATTTGAAGACATTCATATGCTGGTGGGTTCGAACATGCCTATCTTTGGTGGGGGGCGATATCCAGCTGTCAGTCTGCGTCTCAGGTCAGTATCTCCTGCTGCATAAGGCAATGTTTTGGGTCAGGATCTCAGATTGTTCAAACTGTCATTGAAACACTAGCAAAGTTTTGGAACATTACTTCATTGGTAGATTTTGGCCTACTGATCTTTTTCTTTTTCAGGGATAACAATAAGCCAATTAATGTTCTGACTGGTATAGACTATTGGCTGGACAATCTGATGTGTAATGTCCCAGAACTTGTCATGTGCTTTCACGTCAATGGCATAGTACAGGTAAGACTGTTGCGTACGTTTTTAGCCTGAGGTTTATATTATCGAGTGTGATACTGCTGGATGTCTGTACATAACTTGTATGTCTACGCAGAAATATGAGATGATAAAAACCGAAGACATCCCACATCTGGAAAACTCCACGTTTTCCACCAGAGTTGTGAAAGACATTGCCCAGAACATTCTTTCATTTCTCAAGTCCAATTGTGCTAAAGAAGGGCATACGTATTGGCTTTTTAAAGGTACGAGATGCCCTCTAAAAAATGTACATACCTAATATTTATTGCACGGAGAACCATCCTTAAAAACGCTCGTTAATGATGCTGTTGATTGACAGCGCTTGATAATTCCACTCTTACTGGATATTTAACCCCTACGTCTCCACTGCTATTGTCTAATATTTTGTACCATGTAGGATAATGTTAAGTTTAGCCCGTATATGTATTCACTGTTAAAGTTATGGATATACTGTATGGAATGTGGTAGTATTTTCCTGCTTCTTAATCTCTCCATGCAGGGAAGACCACCTTAGATCATTTCACACTAATTTTATTGTTAAGTAAAATGCCCACGTTTGTCCATGTTTTGCAGCCAGTGGGAGTGACATTGTGAAGCTGTATGATCTCACCACGTTGTGTGAGGAAGCGGCAGAGGAGAAATGCCAGAACCCTTTTACTCTGCCCGTGGCTGTTCTACTTTACAAGTAAGTTTATTTACATTACTGCCATTCTGGGTTTCTCTCCCAGAGGATTGTCAGCCTGCTGTGCTACTCTCTCTTGCCCATTTTTTTCCAGAATAATAGTTAACTGATCATCACATTTGATTTGTTTGTCAGATGCCTTTAGCCGAAGTCATTTTTTTTTTTTTGAGAAAACAGGATCAGACTGTCCCTGGTGCAATTTGAGGTTAAGGGCCTTGTTCTGGGGCAGAACCGTTGAGCCTCGGATTTGAAGTGCGACCTTCCAATCACAGGCTCGGCATCCTAAATTGCTGAGCCCCGGATTTGAATTGCGACCTTCCAATCACAGGCTCGGTATCCTAAATTGCTGAGCCCCGGATTTGAATTGCGACCTTCCAATCACAGGCTCGGTATCCTAAATTGCTGAGCCCCGGATTTGAATTGCGACCTTCCAATCACAGGCTCGGTATCCTAAATTGCTGTGCCTTGGATTTGAATTGCGACCTTCTAATCACAAGTTCGGCATCCTAACCTGCTGAGCCACACTGAGCCCACCATTACTGACTTGTATGCCCTTTGGTTTAAGTGGAGTACGTCGGTCTAATTTTGGGTATTGTCAGTTGCATTGCCCTCCAGTTTGGCCTTTTAAGTTCAGCATTTTTAAATAGTGAACTTATTTGATTTTTAACTATCAACCTTAGTTCTGTATACCTATTTTAACGGAGAGCGTTCAAGATATTTAATTATTCAGAAATGGTTTGGATTATCCAGGTAGTAAGCTAGCTCTTTGGTCTTATGATGTATAATGTTCAGCAGGTAGTTTTGTTTATGTTCTGGAAAGAAATGGTTGAGGTCAGTCTGGGGTGGTATTTGAGGCCGAGTGAATGATTTTGCTTTCAGAGTGGCCAGCAACATGATGAAGAAGAACCAAAACAGGAAACACTATGGTACAATTAGAACTCTCCTCCTGAACTGTATTAAATTGTTGGACCAGGAACGACATCCTCAGGTAAGTGGGTCTGGTTTTCCCTTCATAAAATGTAAGGAATTTCATGACTTGGCATGTGACTCGAATTCGGCTTTGGGATCCTCTTGGGGGATCTGAGGATTGAGTTGAGAATCATAAATTTTTCTCAATGTAAACCAGCATAGACTTGCTTCTTAAGCTTTTTCTTTTCATTGCCCAGATCATTGCCTCTGCCAACTACATGCTATCTGAGCTATTTCAACTTGATGAGTCCCCTGAGGAGATCAGTGGGGAGTCGTTTCGGGGAGGTGGCTCAGAGGACAGCTACAGTGAAGAGGAGGAAGAAGAGGATCTGCCAGAAGACAGTGATGAGAACGGCTCCTATCGCACCTGTTCCGACCCACCGGATATCAGTAGGGCTGTGGCTGTGATTAAATCGGTGGTTGAACTTTCGGTTCCAGAGAAATACAAGTACACTGACCAGATCCGAGTGAGTTAGTTCCTGCTGTATCAACTGTGATGGAATTGGGTGGTCTGATTACTGTACAAATTCTGTTTTTTTAGAATTTTTGTATGAGATGAATGGCACAATCAGTTGCATAAGAAGAATGTTTCTAAAAGCAAAACTGTGATGCAGTTTCTAAACTTCCTAGTTGGATGAATTTCCGTTATGGGAGGGGTTATAGATTTTATCTGAATTGGGATTTTTGCTACAAATGTAGAACGATGGAATACACTGTTATGTTGGACACTGAATCTATTTGCATTTGGATTATCAACCAAAATCAAATAATCTATGATAATTGACATCTTGGCTATGGGTTGCTTATGTAATTTTAAATCTTTAAAGTATCTGATTATTTACAAATTTTAAGTAGAATTAGTAGACCAATTTATTTACTAATCTGGATGTATCCCATACTAAGTGCTTTAGACTTACAGCTAAATGTCTTCTGCAGCCAAACTATGCATTCCCCTTCTCCCATGACAAGGAGGAGCGATGTCGCCATGTTCTTAGCTATGTGCTAAAGGTTGGTGTCCCATTTCTGATTATCTCTCTGCCCCTTTAAAACATTTAACAGTCTAAATTTACAGTCTGTCTATCTGATTTATTTATTGGGTGTGGACAGGGCTTGAAAGCAGTAGACAGCAGTATTAAGAGAGAGAGTGATCTGCCAGCAGCCGACCCAAATACCCCTATTCCTCTGAAGTATGAGGAGGGGAGTGACAGCACAGGGCAAAATGCTGTAGAAAAAGAGATCTCCCTTCTTCTGGATAGAGGTGAGCCGGACATTTTCTCAGGTAGATTAAATCGGCTGTTTTTGCCTTGGAACGAACACGAAGACGACAGAAGTTCATAAATGATTGTTGGTGTCCTTTTGTATAGTATAAAAATAAGAAAAGGAGTGAACTAGTGCTAGTGAATTATGAATCTTTTTAGGGTAGTAGTACACAGAGGTGGATAGTTCAGGTCCAGAAAGTGGAAAATCTAGACCAGGATTTTGTTTTAGTTAATCAGTTGAGTGTAAAGACTCAGTTACTGAACTGGTTTGTAGAAACAAAATCTCGGTCTGGATTTTTGCATTCTGGACATGAACTATCGACCTCTGGTCATGCATATGGCATTACTTTCTTTTCCGTGTTTCTTTCCTTTTTATTGAAACACTTTTTTTTGTCCTTTTTGTTGGAGCCTCAGGTCCTTGCCAGGAGGACATCAAACACCCGACTCGTTCTGGCATGATTCCGGGCTCTTGGCAGCATCGAATGAAGCTCCAGCTTTTCCTGAAGGCCTCAAAGGCTTACTATGTCCTTTCGGAAGCAGCCACCAACCTGCTGAAATACGGCCGGGCCCTGCGCTACATCAAACTGGCGTTGCAGTGTCATGGTGAGCTGGTGCTCTGCTCGTTGGCCGTGCAATTAATGGAGCTTGGGGAGATTGATGAGGAGATCAAAAGCTATTGAGTCTTTCAACTGTCTGTTTAAACTGACATATTGTAACTACCATACATAGATTAAGGGCCGTACCTAGATTGAAGGATCGCCATAGAGCAATTCCACCATTTTAAAGTTTGACAAACTGTGTAAAACATTTATTTTTTATCAGCACTTCATTCTTACCACTGGCCGGCTTGGAGTCCACAGCTTAGGCCAAAGTGATGCCTCTAATTTTCTGTTCAGAGGAGTTATGTCAGCAACAGGCAGTACATTTTATGGTGGTTTTCTCTTTGAACTCCAACTGTCTTTTTTCCATTTTATAGATGCCTACTGTTCGGTGAGCAGCAGTTTACATCCAGAGGTTCTGCTCTTCCACAGCCAGTGTTTGTCCCTGTGTGGTGACATTCAACTGATGCTGGCTCAGAATGCCAGTAGCCGTGCTGCCTTTTTGGAGGAGTACAACTATCAGACCAAGGAGGACCAAGAGATTCTTCACAGCTTGCATCGCGAGTGCAGCTGCCAAGGTTTTGACATTCGGATGCATATGCTGTATAGTCTGGGTGCCCTTTATCCGGTTCTGATAAGTCTGTTGCGTGCTGGATTTTGCTTGGGCTGCCCGCCTAGTTAGCTTTCATTTGAGCTGCCGATTGACTGAATCGCACAACTCAAATTGTATTCAGTGCTTACATCAGAAAGACGTACTCTTATTGCGTAGTAGGTCTACAAATGCGTTCTCCTCAGATCGAAGGCGAAACTCATTTCACCCAGCTGTTCATTGTAACCTTCTTCAACTTTTAATTTCTAGTTGGATGCACGAAGAAGATGTTTAATCAGGCATTAGATTTTCTATCGTTCTTCTTTCAGCTTTTAATATGGCCACGGATCTAGCTTTGGACCCGGAATATCAGCTGTTTGTCAGCTGTAAGTGCTACGAGGCAGCATTTGAGCTTCTTACCTCAAGCAACCTGAAGACTCAACGCCCGAATCAACTTGCCCAGATCCTGAAGAGGCTCGGCAACATCCGCAATGAGATGGGCGTCTTCTACATGAACCAGGCGGCAGCCATGCAAACTGAGAAGGAAGGTGGGCAGTTTGTTGGTTAATGTTTCCCGCTAAATGCTTGGGCTTGAGTGCCCTATAGTGATCCAGTGAATACTTTCTCTCTGCAGTGAAACTGTCCGTGTCAGCAGCCGAGCAGGAGATGTGGAAGAAGAGTTTCTCCTTCTTCGAGAAGGGCTTAAAGGACTTCGAAGCCGTCAATGATAGCACCAACATGGCACTGCTTCTCTGTAACACAGGCCGACTAATGCGCATTTGTGCTCAAGCTCACTGTGCCGTCTCTACAGATGTTAGCCGTGGTGAATTCTCGCCAGAGGAGGCGCTGTACTACAACAAGGTATTTTCAAGGGCCGTTTCAATAGATCAGGGCTATTCAAATCATAATGCTTAAGGGCCGAGTACTGCTGATTTTTCAGCCGCCTTTTACCTGTGTGCGAAATGTGAAACCTCTGGCCAATCAGTATCAATAATTATTGAACCAACTACTTGGAAGAACTGAAGACAAGGCCTGGATTTGGAATCGAGGGCCAGATTTGAAGAGCTCTGAAATACCATTACTCTGAGATACCATTCAGATGTTCCTAGTGACTTTAGTAGGAGATAGAAGCAGGAACCTTAAACACTAGCACCATTCTTGTAGTTATTTGATTCTGGATTTAACTTCCATGTAGCCACCTTTTGTATGCGATGTTTGGTCCATGTTTTCATGTGTGTCTGTTATAAGATCTCTCTGAAAGGGTGCTGGTGATTCTTCTGCAGGGAGTCGATTATTACCTGAGAGCCATGAAGTCCCTGGGCACCAGGGAAGGTCATGAAGCTGTGTGGGACTCTGTCAATTGGGAGCTCTCAACTACCTACTTCACCTTGGCCACCCTGCTGCAGGACTTTGCCCCTTTGTCAAGAAAAGCCCAAGAGCAGGTGACAAAATGATAGTCTTGAAGTCTGAGTCAATAAAATTGTACGTAATATAGTAGTGTACCTAATGGGTGCCTTCTGATATTTTTCCTTATAGATTGAAAGGGAGGTGACAGAGGCCATGATGAAGTCCCTCAAGTACTGTGACCTGCAGACTGAGTCGGCTCGCCAGCCACTTTACCAGTACAGGGCTGCAACCATTCACCACCGACTGGCCTCCATGTACCACAGCTGCTTCCGGAACCAGGTGTGGGCTGTCTCTGGGGCCCTTGTTAGCTCCGAGCCGTCCAGTCTCTCTTCTTGAGGTCCAAGAGTTTTTCTCTAGGTTTGCATTTAGTTCAGAGTTCCCCTGTTCTGGTCCTGGAGGGCCAGTTTGCAACATAGTTTGCAGATTGCAGGTCCTGGTTCTCCCGGACCAGAGTTTAGCGTGCTGGATTTTACACTCGCTAATGTTGTGTATAACCAAAGGTACAATGAACGAGCTCTAGTATATGAAATGTAACACATGACCGCCTGTTTTGCCTGAAGTCTCCCATGACGACCGGACTGTAATCACGCTCTTCTCAGGTGGGGAACGAGCACTTGAGGAAGCAGCACCGCACCCTGGCAGAGCTCCACTACGGCAAAGCCGTACAGCTGTTCCTCAGCCTGCGGGACGCCCCCTGTGAGCTCCTGCGGGTCCAGCTGGAGAGGGTGGCCTTCGCAGAGTTCCAGATGGCAGGTGAACACTGATTGGACAAATATCAGCTGCGTTAGTGATTCAGAACTTGGATCGTTCAGCGACGCATGTGAAGTGTGGTTTAGCTGGCATACATTTGAAGAGTAGAAGGACTCGATGTGGAAACTGAACCTACTTCGCTTTTTGTGTGACGCCTCATTAAGGCGTTGCCTGTTGAGCGGTTCTGAATGTGTGGTGGTTGAGTTTCTTCAGGGGTTTATAATTTTGGTCATAGGACAGAGCAGTACTTCCTCGAAAATGAAGACTCTCTCAGGGGCTCTGGAGATCATGATAGACACACGACATGCCTTCCAGCTCATCCACAAAGAGCTGCTGGATGAAGGGAAAGTGGTATGTAGCAGTATTTTGTAACCCTTTAACTACGTACTGGTAGTACAGCCCCCTTTGTAAACACGAGTCCTCCCTGTCTTTGTTTTGTAGACTATAGCAGGGGGTGGCAGTGAGACCACAGGGATTGAAAGCTCCGCCTCCGCTGGGATCAGCACACAGGAAGTGCAGAAGCTGATCGGCGTCTTTGAGCCTAGCTTCTCTTTTCTCCTGCTTCACTTGGTGAAGCTGATAACCAGCAAGCGTAAGCCCAGGTAAGAGAACAATGACATGGGTGCATAAAGGTGGGCCATTTTCATCATGGAATTGCAGGTTTCTGTGAGGTAAATCCAGAAATGTTAAAATGTCATCTTTACTGTGACCATACAAAATTCCAGCGATGACATTGATAAAAAAAAAAAAGAAACAGAATTAAGAGGACAGATAGAAAAAAGAAAAAAAAAAACTTGCATGTGTTACACAATCCCCCCCCCCCCACTAATGTTTATGGGATCACCTATCAGGTGTATTACAGCAGTAAATCATTGTGAATAAGTCTCAGGTTTGCACACCAGGAATTTGCCATTTTATCTCACTCTTCCATGCAAAGAAATTGAAACTCTGTCAAGTTTCCTGGGGATCACCTGTCCTTGTTAGGTCCAAAGGTTTTATATGTGATTGAGGTCTGGGATCTGACTGGGCTGTTCCCAGACATATCATCTTTTATTGAAGCTATTCTTTGGTGCACTTGGATGTGTGCGTTGGGTTCTTATGTCGTTGGAAAGTGAAATTCCTTCATATTCTGCTTTGACAGAGGCCAGCAAGTGTTTATGCCAAAATATTTTTAGAATCAGTCTTTATCCCACATATCGTGAGTCCAGTCCCTGTGTCAGCTTTAGTGAAGCTGCCCTAAAACATAATGATACCAACTTTTAGCTTTTACAGTAGGCATGATGTTATTTGAGTGATTAGCTAAGTTATCTTTGTGGCAAAATATGTCTTAGAATTAAGACTTCGGGCATTTGCCTCATCAGACCATCAGACATTCTCCACATGCTTTGGGGTAATTTAGAATGTATTTTCCCGACATCTTGCCACCCTACCTATAACCCAGACACATACAGAATATGGGAGACTGTTGTCACATACAAGGAGTGGCTATACCTCCTAGTAATTCCTGCAGCTCCAGCATTGTTGCTGGTATGTTTTTACTCTTAGCCTGCCCTCAACCTTGGAAGGCAGCCCTGATCTTGTCCCCTACTGCCACATTTTCTCCAGTTCTTGATGAAAGCCTTCAGTGTCTTCCATGGTATCCGGTGTATTTGCTATTCTTCTGTATCCATCTCCAGATTAGTCCTTTTTGACAAAATCCCATAGATAGCTTCGTGAACTCCTTGTGGACCTTAGATATCAGAGTTGGGTGCAGCTATGAAAGTTCTAGACCTACAGGAACATATGAATGATTTTCAGTGGCAGCTATACGCTGCTTACCTTTTGGATCTGATTTTGAATGTACCTCCAAACACCTCCTCTGTTACTAAAGGGGGTGCACAGGTGGCCCCCCTAGTGACTTGAAGGAGCTTGAAGACCTTTGCAGGGAGGTGTGGGGTGAAATTACAGCCCGGTTGTTCAAAGCTGATAAAAGCTTTCTCACAAAGATTTCTGTAATAAGTACAAAAGCCGCTTCCACAAAGTATTAGTTTGGGAGGTGTGCATGCAATTTCAGTTTTATCCTGCAAATTCGTTTTTTATCAATTTTCAGAGGTCACATTAAAAATGGAAAATATCTGATGTGATTTACCTTGTTTCTTGGCTTTACATAACGCTGTGTGGGCTGGTTTTATATCCAGTGTCTTATGTACCATAATTCTAAAGTGACTATTTTATAACTGTAATTGACACCCTTAGCAGTGGTATCTCCACTTTCTGTTTCCCAAGGATCCATGTGTTAGCTACAGTAGGATGTATTACATGAATTTAAATTCTCCTCTTTGAATCCCATATACAGTAAACATGGTAAAATCTTGTTTTAATTGAAAGTTCCCCATTTAATAAAAAAGAGCCTTTGGTAAATAGTATGCTTGAAATGGTTTGTCATCTCACTTTAATAAATTTCAGGCATGTCAGAAATATTAAATTACTGTCAATAATTGTCACCTCAAATGAATTCCTATGAAAATTATTTTAATGCTTGTCCCCCCCCCCCCCCAAATTTATTAGTAGTACCAAAGAGGAAGAAGCAGTGAAGTTATACAAGCTGATATACTCCAGACTTCTTCGTGCTGACAAGGCGTCTCCACTCGTCCACCGGGTGGCGCTATACCTCGAGTTGCTTGAACACCTCAGCCATCAGTCTGACTGTAATGACAATGTAGCATCACCATGAAAATGACCACCTTGCGGTCCATCCATCTGGGAAAATGGTATTCTGGTAGTAATAATTGGTATTCTGTACACACAGAATTCTGTACACATGATACATACACACGTCACCTGCAGTGCCTTACGCAGACTGTCTGCAATTGTATAATAAGTCTAATGCTGTATGTCCTTGTTAACTGCAGGGGTGAAAAATCAGTATCTGCTTTTTGGTAAAGCCGACTTTTAAAGAGAGAACATTTTTCTTTCTCTGATCTACCTGAATCTGTGGAAACTGCACTGCAACGAAACGTGGCAAGCAGTCTACAGAAATAACGTAATCTGAATATTTGAACCGTCTCAGACCCTAAAGCTTCTGTTGAAAACCAATATTTATTACAAATCTTTTTTTTTTTTTTTTTTTTTTTTTTTTTTTAAATGTGCAATAGTCAGGAATATTCCATGCAAATATTCCTGACGGATTTATTTCAGTCATAGTATTGTTTGTATGCTGGTAAGCTATTCATTTTAAATAAAAGTCTGAATGTGATTTGTTATACATTGTTCCATTTTGTATTGGATGTATATTTCGGTAAAGTTTACGTCTGTATATTACAGGGTCCAGAAGCTTAAGAAGGATGTTACTTTGTATCATTGCACAGCCTCTTATGGAGGCTTGTTTTTGGACAATCGTTCAGAGATCTTTGCTAGGCTTTTGGTGCCAGGTGCTTGCCTACTGTTTATTTTTTTTTAACGTTATTTTTCAAAAAAGGTACTTTTAGTCTTGTTTCCACTAGGACATCCAGAAAACTGCAGACCTCACACAGTACTGTGTTTTTATGTGTTGATGCAAAGCCGAGCACAGTGAGGGGGCAGAACTGAGCGAATCTGCAGTCGTGGGCTAATTCTACACCAGGACTTCGGTGTGAATATTGTAGGATGTGAGTATCATTCTGTTGTGTAAATCTTTGGAAAGTGTGATTTAGAAAATATGCAGTTTTCGTACTTCCACAAATTGAAGGTAATCGCAATCCAGGTAAGGGTGCAGGTTAACACTTTTAACTGACGTTTTTGCACTTATAAAATCGCTTTATGTTGTATGAAATACCTAAATCGTTTCCCTTAATTTATTAAATGGTGCCATGCTGTTTAAATGAAGGGAATCCCAGTTAAACAGGTGTGCTGATAATTACTTAACATCTTACAAAAACATGCAGGTCTCACATTCAAGTACTACGACAATCCAATGCTACAAATATAGAATAGAATACGTCTTTAATGTCCATCAAATTTACCTCAGATGGAAATTCATCTTTGACAGTGACGAACTCAACACACAATGCACTACATTAAACTTTATTTCATAGTAGCAGTGCTGCTATTAGACGAATGGCTTTAAAAATATCTAGCTGTACAAAAGCTTAACAGCTCTTCCTAAGCAGAGGATAAAAATGTTTAAGTAGTGCACAATGTGTAACAGACTAGGACAGTACTATTCAAACTTTTTTTGACAGCCCCCCCCCCCAGGGTTAAGATATTAGTCCTACCCCCCCCTCCCCCCCACACACACACACCCCTCTGGATTCTGAGAAATGTGTCCTTCCGAGGCCACTGCTTCTGAGATCACAGCGGTCACTGTATCACACATCTCTCATAAGGATGTTTTTTTTCATGCAATGTTTACGTAAAATGTGTTTCACCCTCTTGTTCTGGTTTTTCAGGCTTTTGCTGGATAGCGATTTGTCCGAAATGCGCTGCAGTGCAATTTTGTTGTCACTAGGGGGCAGGTTGTAAAGTAAGGACTGTGGGCCGATCTGAAGGAACCTTAAGGAGAAAATGTATGGTTAATGAAATACTGCCTTTTTTTTTTTTTTTTGCTTTCACTGAGTATTTGGTGTCATTTAAAATTTTTTATTTATTGCTGATAAATGTAATGCGATAAATATTTTAACAGGAACCAGTCTGGTGACTTATAGCTCTGGAGCGATTGGAGAGACGTGCTGATGCAGTTGATGTTGTTACAAAGGGTCAATTCGTGGATCAGTACCCACTCTGGTAGTTTCCGCGTCTTGATCCAGTAGCGGGAAAGTGGGTGTACCTGGGCCACATGCTCTTGTGCGAGCGTGAAGTAATCATCCACATCTCTGGCAACCTTAAACAATGACAGTAAAGTCAGTGAATCATCGTGGGTTTTTTTTTTCTTAATCCATCTCAGCCAATGAGATTAAACTATGAGTAATCAAACTAAAAACAGACAATACTGACATGATGCTAGAAAAACATTTGACAAGCATTACTAAATTGGAGAATTATTTGTGGACATTTTTTAAAAAAAAATTATTCCCAGCAAGTGGTAGTTTATATATGTTAAACATTATATATGGCTAACATCTGTAAGTATTAAGGGCGCCAACCTCCATGAAGAAACCAGCTATCAGTGCTTAATGTTTGGCACCCAGGCCAATGTGCTAAAGGCAGGTCTCAGTGCGTCGGCAGGTCATGAGATGGGCAGCTCGAGTCGTCTCAGTGCGTCACGTGGTTCTGATCGAATGGCGTCTGTCATCTGTAGAGCACAATAATTCAGGAAGCAGACCTGAATTCAAGATTTACATCTGTAATAAGCAAAAGAGGGGAAAAAAACACTTTAAAGATACCAAAAATGAGTACTTTGCTACTATATATCCAAGGGTGAATCTTAAGAATTTTCTATTTATATGTTTCTATTTTTTATTTTATTTTATTTACTAGTCAGCAGGCTACTGGTTTTTTTTTTTTTTTTCCCACCTGCTCTTTGTCTAAATTACTCAGTTTACTACTTAAATTTCCAGCCCTGTGTGCATCTATACTCTCTTCATGGTACACTTGCCTTGCACAAAATTTTTTCGGAATTATTTAGGATCGCTTTTGAGAATGTTCAGTATGTTGAAGATGATAGACTGCGACTGCCTATGTGCAGACCGACCACTCGCAGGACTGCCGCTGGATTAGCTTGTAGCTGTTATAGACGTTAATCAGGGTAAAGTGGCCCCCCTCCGCATGCAGGAAGTGAGCGCTGACCCCTTTGTAAGACTCAGTCGGGGGCTCAGGTAAGCAGCCAGGTGCTGAAATTAATGCCAAGGATGACAAGGCAGTCAGAGACGTGGCTAGATTTGGGATCTTTGTGGCAGCTGACTAACCATGTAAAAATTGTGCAGTTTACCGCACTGATGACACTTAGGTGAAAGAATTATGTTTGTCTTCCTTAGGAACTTCAACTTAGCATCTAGACAAACTATGCAATGTCCACCGCATTTTTTAAATTGAAAATTTTGCTACCCAGTTCTTAAGCTCCACATCGATAGGATTTTGTCCGCTGCAAATGCTCCCCACCTGCCAGCATGGCTGCAATGGTCGCCACCTCGCTGACGCATTCCAACTCGCAGCTCAGATAAAGCTTGTCTTAGCAGCTTGTGATGAGCCCATCTGTACATCACATGCTGGCCAAAGTACACCTGCTGTCGACTAGCAGGGCAAGAGACTCAAGATCTGTCCTGTTTCATTCACAGGACCTTATCAAAGACTGAAATGTCACAAATGTGTTATTGCTAGGATGTCCTCGTCCCCTTTCTTGGTAACCTTGATCCGATCCATTCGATATTTCTATCTGCCTATTCCAAGTCCCGATCCAATCTTTTAATAAATATTTAAATATCTATAAACATAAAAAAAAATAATACATGGACTCGTGATATCGCAGTATTCTTCCTTATATGATGTTTCAGCAATTACCTATTAGAATCGTTGTATTAAGCAATGCTCTGGTTCTGCTCCCACACCAAAGGATGGCGACCGAAACATTGCATATAGCTGCTGGGTTGCTTTGAGTTTCTAATTTAAAGAATTTCCACACAGCCTACATCTTGATCTTGATAGTTTGTGACATGTGGTGGAACTGTGAATTGGGGTAGCTGATACCGATCAATAAAAAAATGCCTGGATCAGCCCTGATTGTGATCTTTATTATCAGCTTGGGACACCACTGCTTACTGCTATATAAGCTTTAAATATTTTTTGAAAATATTACCTCTTTTAAACAAAATGCTGTTGCTACATGTCTTGAGTACCTGATAAAGTTTGATGGCAGTAAGCAAAGCATTTACACTGAACAGCAATAATATCCAGCTGGTACTAATGTATAACTTGTAAAATACTTTATACAACTGTGTGTTCAGCAGCAACAACAACATTG
Source organism: Isichthys henryi (assembly GCA_026776945.1). Lineage (NCBI taxonomy): Eukaryota > Metazoa > Chordata > Actinopteri > Osteoglossiformes > Mormyridae > Isichthys > Isichthys henryi. The sequence goes on along the minus strand of JAODJX010000065.1, from coordinate 8,796,504 downwards.
AGTGGGCAGAACTGCAGCTCACCAGATCTGTTTATGAAATGACAGTGCCCAAGGCCAAAGAGCTCCATTCTCTTCAGGAAAGGCACAGTGGACGTGCGTTTGCTCTCCAAGACGGGCAGGGAAGCCTCACTAAGCATCTTAGCTTCTGCAGGGGAGAGACGAAAGCATTTCACTGGGAGAAGGAAAACTTCCAATTCATATTCCACTAATTAGGGTTATTTCTACTGTTATGACCAAGATAACCTGCTGCAGTATCTGAAGCGGCCTTTAATTAGTGTTTACTTTGCTAGGAATAGAGGCAAAATTAGCTGCAGCATACACCATTAATATTCATAATTACAGAAAATTATGTCATACTTAACCATCACAGTCTGAAATACATACTTAATTTTCATTGCTAACTCATTTTCTTCTTAATTCAAATGGACTCTGTGAAGCCTAATTCATACCCACTAAAAACTCAACAAGGCTGATGTCTTGTTAGGGCCAGTGTACATTCCTCTTACCCATTGAACACGCAAGTTGCTTGCGCAGTTCTGCTTCACTTCCGCTGATTGGCAACCGAGCTTGCCTTGACCTCGGTGTTATGTACCTGACAGCAAATTCTGTCATGCACAGTCAGTAGTATAAAGTACGTCCAATAAACAAAAGCTTATTCATACAAACTAGAGACATTCCTTTTGTATTTTGACCTGAAATGAAATATATATGACTGATCTCTCAATAATGGTGATGTTTGATGAATTATCAGACCTATAACACCATAATTTTTTGATACATGATTGAATTTTATATAACCAACCAAATAACCCAACTGCATAAAACTTAATGGTCTCAGCTGCCAAAAACATGTCCTCAGTCTGACTTGTGGTGAGGAAGACTCTCCTGTTCTTGATCTGCTCGTCCAGAGGGACGGGCCAATCCCAGGCCTGCTCAGGACATACAGCCACGGGCACCAGGCTCCCCAAACACGTGCTTGACCCAGCGGTCTCTTGGCAAAGGAACCTAAGAGTGTTTTCTTACCTCCTGGGATGGCACAAAAACCAACAGGTGCACGTCTCCTCTATTGCACTTTCACTTCTCCGTTATCTTTAATGCACATTTTACTCCTCTACTAAAATTACCCACCATATAATTATATAGTGTGTGCAATTTACAGCACTTAAAGAATTCATAACGTTTTTAAGATGACATGATACTACACTGTCCTAATAGGTCCAACTTTCTCACATTCTGCATTGAACTTATAAAACAAAAACTAGAATCTGGTAGCCACTGCAGAAGCAAATCGATAGACATAAAGCAGATAAACTGCAGCTTTAAAAACAACTTTATTTCGTTTTATGCATTTCTTAGCGATCTGTAACTGTATATATAATGCACTTAAAATACATGTTTCGCCACATATTTGACTTTAGGTTTTGTTGAATGTTTACTGAACAAAGAGATATACATTCATCAGGTGCAGTTTTACATGAGGATATTTAGCAATATAAACACAGAAAAGGGTTAGATTATGTACATGAAAGTACATTCTTGGCTTTTTTAAGTAAACAGACGCAAGTAAAGAAAACCCGATTTAACTTGATTAAATGAAAGAAACGACATAAAGAAAAGCGACACACAGCATAATAAATGCAGTGATAAGCATTATTTCTCTAATGCAGAAAAAATGACCCTCCGCAAAACGAAATCAGTGGGATAGGCGTCTGTTGCCACTAGAGGGCAGTGTAAGTCACAAACCGTATGGACAGGGTTTTTTTTCACGAGCGTCACCCACCAAGTATTGTAGTTTGAACGATTTTGGAACAGACTACGCTGTTTTGGTGGTAAAAAAAATAGAAACAACATAAGCCTTCTTAAAATCTTTCTCATAACAGAAAACGACGGTGTTCAATTTAAAAGAGCAGCGAAATTTTTTTTCTTCTGCTTTTGTCTGTGTATAAACCAGGGCAGTTATAGTCTACATCAGGGGTCACCACGGGGGTCACCACGTGTACCAGGATGCCCCCAAAGACCATATGAGTTCTAAAAATAGCACAACTCACCAGTGAGCAGCGTCTAACATTTTATTTTATCCTGTTGCTATTCTCCTTTAATCACGTTTGCATTTATATGGATTTGAAAATGACAATATTAAAAAAAAGCATTTAAAACACGTTTATTATACATTAAGTTTACATAAGTTTAGGAGGGCGTTTCAAACTGGTAGCCCTTCGTATGGCTCTGTACCCGTGAAGTAGCCCTCAGTTTCAAAAAGGATGGTGACCCCTGCCCTACATCATAATCCTTTTTTGGGGGGGAGGGATGACCTGTTTATTTTTAAACTGTTCCCCGTAATTAAAAATAATACATATATTGTGTCCGACAGAGAAAAATACAATGCATAATATCTGACTTTGCAATGCATAACGTAATTACACAACATCACGATTTCTGCTAAGGAACGGAACTGGAAAATTTGTCCAGCGCTGATTCTAGCAAACTGATCCCTGTCTGAGGCTAATTAAAAATGCAATAGCTGTGAACAACATCCAGCAATAGCTGTAAATGCACAACCAGGAAGCCTGAGAAAAGTCCGTGAAACGTGCATACTGCACAACACAACTTCGTGTACGATGACAATCATAAAATAAAAAAAATCACGTTTTAAAAGGAATGATAAAACAAAGGACAGGATCTTTCAAGTTCAGACAGCTGCGAATGAGTATAAATAAATATGATTCTATATATAATCCAGTAGGATTTTGAAGCACCATGAAGCGACATATAGGACATTTTTTAATGATACATTTTACTAAATGTGTACTTGATAGGTGGTTTGGAAAATGGATGGATGGATGGATGTACTTGATAGCTGATGTAATGTAATGCTCATTTATAATAAATTAAGGAGAATTGTACTGCATCAAGTCCAGATTGCTTCACTGAGATGCCCTTTTAGACAGGGTCAGGTTAACTGCCTGCTGTGTAAAATTCTTCACGACTAGTGCCAGGGTATCAGTATTAAATACAACCTGAAAATGACATTAAGCCTCCGTGCAATTTCTAGGTTTCAGGCTAGCAGAATGTGCAAATACATTTTCACAGTTATTTATCTTAGCCTTTAATCCCAAAACAAACAGAGCCTGAACTCAACACGATGTAAAACAGGCAACATAACCGTACAACATAAGCTTAAAAAATGCTAATGGTATTTGTTAAAAGCATAAAGTCTGCAAAGTGTTATAGATTTTTTTCTATGTGCGAAAAAGTCACCTTTGGAGCTCCCGTATTTTCCTGTAGTATCGGCTGCTACAATAACGTAGGAGAGAGTTTCAGACTGGGTGGGGGGCTTAATAATTTAAATTCAAAGGCCTGTTTACTGGGGTGGGGGGTGAATGAAGCCAAGTTGAATATTTGTGGGGACACCTCCCATGCCTATGCATGCCTAAGGAGCATTACCTTGTTAGTGTCACTGTTTCTCCTTCTACCGCTTATTTGGGTTGGTGGGGGAGGGGGGCTGGAGTCTGTCCCAGGAGGCAAACGTTGCCAAGCAGGGATACGCACTGACGGGAATGCCAGTCCATCACAGGACAGATACAACAAACACTTTGTTTTTAATAGCAGGAGAGAATCCACACTGCCTGGGGAGAACATGCAGCTTCACATGGGGCCACCGCTAGAGATTTTTGGCCCCCATGAAATCATAAGCCTTATATATCATATATAATGTTATCACTGTGTTTGATTGTTTCATTTGCTCATTTTCCTTTATGGTGTGACCTTCCCAACAAACATTTTTGCATTATGTAAATGAATTATACCATAAGACAAATTATAATGAATTAAGATGCGTCCAAAAATTCTCATCTGTAGCACATAACCACTTTGAGTGTATTTCTTGTGATGGGACAGTGGATTCCTGGATGCAGTTGCTCCTTTAGTTCAACGTCTGTATATGGCCCTCTGGCCTTGGTGATCTTCGTATCTTTGGCTGGACTGAGAGTCTGGGGTATAATGTTCCTGGTATATGATGGTAAATGGATATTCAGTCACTAACAATAATCATATGTTCATGTGATACTTCCTGAGTAGCTGGATGCTCAATGAACTTAACTCCCCGTGCTCTTGTTTAGAGGTTGGAATTTTGTTTGCTCATTTTTTCTTGCTTGTTTGACAATATCTTTGACATTCAGTGGGTAACGCTGGGCACTTGTTATACACGGATTTCAACCGTCATAATAGTTCCTCCGCAATAAACTTAAAGATTAAATCCATGTTGCCTGAGATGTGAAATGTACTTGAATAAGCTCTCCTGTGCTGCCTCCTTCCTGTACCCTGTGAACACCAGGTGGCAGTGTGAACTCCACTGTGTAAATATTCCTTTTACCTCCCACCTCACACATGGATATTGATCAGCGTTGGGTTTACAATAAATTGGGTTAGGAGGTACACAGGCCGAAAATTAGTTTTATTGTTTAAAGTCTGATGTAAACTTTTTAAGTGCTCTGTTGTTTTCTAGGAAACTGTCTGTTGGATTACAGTTGGGGACTTCCCAACTCTCATACTTTTGTTTCCTTTGTTTATTCTGCGTAAATTCAAGAGAACCTCACATGTCCGAGAAGGCAAAAGTACACTGTTTACATTATGGACCAGAAAGTGACTGAAGAAGAATTCTCTTGGCTCATAGAGTCCGAGGAAAAGCACACGGAGAAAAAACAATCTAAAATGAGTTCATGTCAGTGCTGTGAATTAAATTCGTTATACTTCCATAACTTTTATATACCTTTTATGTGCTTACATTCCAGTTTCCACATGACATCCATACACATAAATTCTTTTAAATCTTCAACACTTCACAGGTTAGAAAATACACATTTTTTTCTCTGCCTTCAAAACCATTCCGGAATTCAAGAAAAGTGGAATATTGTCATTACGGTGCAGAAGAGAAGTGTCCTGGTTTTCTCTTGCAAAAAAAAGATAATAATAAAATAAAATCACAAACCAAACCAAAAATCAATACCAAAAAAAAAAACGAACCCTTAAATGTTATTGTTCAAAGTGTCTACCACAGTGCACCATCTGGTAATAAATACTAGTGGTGGCCAAATGAAGCGTGAACCATGTGCTGTACTTTTTGACTCCACTAGATGGTGCTCTTGATTTACTTTGGGGCATGCTGTCACTATTTTTGAACAGAGAGCGTCATCTAGTGGGATCAGAAAATACAACAAACGGTTCAGGAAGCTTCATTTGGCCACCACTAATAAATACAGCATATAAATAATTTACAAGCACCTGAGCAAGGACTCACAGCACCTTTCTGAGGCAGAGCACCAAGGTGTACGCTCAGTCTTTATCTTCTAAACACCAGAGACGCCCAAGTGTGGGGGTGCAAAGGGTTCCATAGTGCAAATGAGGGTCTTCATCTTTAGCCCGGCATCCTGCATTTTGCTCCTCTACTTCCTCTCTGCGGTGATGTGAGGCTTGGCAATTTGTTTGGGCGCTGGCCTAGAAACAGAAGGATAATACAAAAGTCCTACAGATTGAATCTAGACTTGCGCTTCACTACAAATTCCCACAAAAATATTCACACAATACATATCACTAAACAATTTTTTTAAAATATATTGTTTTGCACAGGGCCACCTTTTTGGAACAATGAAATGAAATGATTGCCACGGCATGTATTTGAAACCCCTTTAAATACATGCCGATATTGAAATTCACGTTCACTGATTGCAGACACTTTACATTAGTGTGGGAATATTTACATGAAAAATACATCTACACAGCACACGCCCTGAAGGTTAAATGTGATACATCCTGTTTTATTAACAAACATGATCAAACAACAGTATTTACACTCAGTAAGTAACTCTATTAGCAGCTATTGTCCCCATTGTAATGTCAGATTTACTGGCAGGAGGCAACTGCTAAAGTACGGCTGATACAGTGAAATCCAGCTGGTCTAGATTAGACTAATTGCCAGTGTGTGTCTGGTGTAGCAATATAGCTTTTGGGCAGCTTAAGATCGGAATCTGTTGTGTTAGCATATTCACGTACTTTTTCAGTTTTATTTTTCTCTGGTTAAAGCAGCGTGAATGTGACGTTAATATTAATTTCTTTAATAAACAGTAATTTGTTCGAACTGTTGTGTGATTCGTCCCTCACTACCAGCCAGCTTCCTCTTCATTTTATTACTTGATGTACCATATAAAGAGATAAATATCCAGGCTGTCATAACAGTGCAAATGATTCACGAGTTTTGCTGCTCTTTGCTTTTCTCACACTGCGAAACGAAGCAGGGGTGAAATCCAGTGGCAGCTGCAATCATTCTCTTCACTTTCGCCTTATTTTCCATTCTGTGAAGCTGCCCCAGAGACACTACACCCTGCCTGATCCCCTCCACCATCCTAAAATGTGTTTTGTTTTCTTGTTCTGTTTCCCTTGTGATCTTTTGAATAATTTTTTCAGGCTGTTCCTCCACACCATTTGTGTTAGCCCCATCTCCAGTTTATTGCACTGCCTTTCCCACCCTGGTCCCATGTGGTTCTGGTTGTCATCCCGCCCCAGGCAAATATTAAACATTTGCTGGGGTCTTAGCAGGAAATGAGTCGTCTTTGATTATGCCGTTAGAGAGATGTAGGTTGGTTTTTGTTGTAGTAGAAGTTTATTTATAAGGTAAATATGGGGAAAAATAAGATGTGCCGGTAAATGTAATTTGACTACAGGGCAGTGTTTCCCAACAGACAGTCCATATTTTTGCTCCCTCCCAGCTGGTGCAAAAATGTGGGGTGTTTGACAGGGAGCTCAAAGGGAGCAAAAAACGTGGACTGGCTGTGGGTCCCCAAGGACCGGACTGGAAAACACTGCTTTAGGGTGTCCACTTACCTGACAGACTGTGGGACAGGAGGCACAGGTCTGGGGACACTGGGGACAGGGACGGGCAAGGGGACGCGGCCACATTTGGCTGAAGTGCCACGTCCAAGCCGAGGGGTCCTCCCTAGGGGGTCTGCAGGGAGGGGCTTCTGTGGAGGGCTGGGTTTCTCACTTTCCTGAGAACGACAGGTAACTGGATTCTGTTCACTGATACTTGCTGCAAACATGCTTTGTCCACTGCTTGAATTGTACCGTGACACAGTTACCACTAGAGGGCACTAAAATGCCATTTCATTCATTCATCACAGTCAGGACTTGCCACCTCTCCTGCGTGGCAGTTGTTTCCACTGGGCATGTGATGAAGAGATATCATGTGTCAGTGATCTGTCTGGGGAGTATGATGTAATGACAAATGTCTGCTACCTTCTGCAGCTGTTCTGCATTGCAAAATGAGAAAACGAAATATTTCCGTTGCAGCAAACGCAGTCAAGTGCCAAACATCCAAAGTCCCAATTCCCTGATTTTTGCCCTTATTAATGGGCTTGCTGTATTCTAAGACTTCGCCCAGACATTTTTGCCATTCCCTGAGAAATTTTTAAGTGGCACTGCTGCATTGAGAGAAACCTTGTCTCGAAGCATTTACCACACCAGTGATTGCGAGCAGCTGATTTAGCTTAAATCGCCTTAATCGCCTGAGCAGAATAAACCTTTCCCTTGTGAGTTGATCTCATTATTTGACTATGGAAAGATTTTGTCATGGGTGCACAATCTTTTTCCTGGCCTGATGGAGCAAAGGCCTTTACACTGTACATTATCAGAACATTACCTATGAAAGATGGACACAGCAAAGGTATGTTGGCCTTCATTATATGTTCGCGTTTCTCCTGCTAGAGTCAACTGCTTTGTGCTGTGCAGATTCCAAATCATTCCCGTTGGGAGCAGTTGGTGCAGTGCAGCTAATTTGGGTACCTTTAAAGACTGCAAATGCTCATGTTTGGGAAAGAACACAAAGCAAACAGGCTGAAAAGGATATTTCTTTGTGGGTAACTAACAAATCTGCAGAATTGTCCATGTTGCCAATGTCATGTTCGGTGCTTTACACTTGCACCATTAGTATAAAAATGCCTCTGTATCCCAAAGTTTTTTTAATGATTTAGACTAGAACAGCTTGTCATAGACCCCTAACAAGGCTGGGATGTCTTGTAGTGTGATGGCTCTGTGGGTAAAACTGTGCCTTCACACCTTTGTGGCTGCAGGTTCGACTCCTGCTTAGACTGTGTGTGTGTGAGCGTGTGGATGTTCTCCCTTTAGTTTTCTCTGTGTATTCTGTTTTTTTTTCCATAGAAGATGATTAGGTGAACTGCTATCTCTAAATTGTCCACAGTGTGTTAGTGTTTATTACCTTTGATGGACTCGCATCCCATGGACTGTATCTCCTGCCTTGTGCCACATGGAATAAAATCCCGGATCCCTGCTAGCCGATGATGCATGAGAGGATGTGGATGGAGGTTTTGCACCCTGCAATGCAGTAGCTAGTTTTCCGGTCTTTGCCACCGATTAATTCGTGTTATGGCGCTAGTCCTAAATGCACCAGTTCAATCAATATCTCAGTGATCTGTCAAGTATTTTAAAACATGGGACCAAAGGTCCATTAGACATAAAAAAATGTGGGCCATTTTTGAAAAAGGGGGGGGCCACAGGACTGAGGGGTCATCACATGCATTCCATGTTTCTCTTAGAGATGTGCGAATCTGCTACCATTCTTATGTCCAAAGACAGTTTATTGCATCACTTTCAAATTTATTATTATTATTTATTATTATTATTGTTGTTGTTGTTATTATGGACACTCACATAAAGAGTGAACTTTAAACTCTTCAACATCTACACAGACCTTGAAGCAAGGGTTTACGTCTTGCATTGTACCGTAATATTTTCCTCTGCTTCTCCCCTGTAACTAAAATACACAATCAGTTTCTTGGTAATGAATATATCTGTAGTCTCACCACACAATAGACAGACATCTGGAGACTGGGTTACTCTATTTTCTACCTTCTTTCAAGCAACCTGCACGCTTTTTGAATTCCTCTGCTACTTTGTCAGAAGAGTAGGTCACAGTCTTGCCCACATTCAGAGACGAGATACCAGGAAAGTTCAACTAGTTCAAGCGGGGGACCAAGATTTTATAATTTAGTTATTGCTAGATCCTCTTCTACTGTACGTAAGACAGCTTTCCTTACTCGTAAAACTATTGCCTCTTTTTAATTCATTACTATTGCCACAGCTTGCACTAAGGACCCAGTCAAGGACAGAGTGACCATAGCCTGTTTACGGTCTCTACACTCAGCATGTCTAATGAAGCTGCTTGTCTTTCAATTTCTACACTCTCTACTAGTCAAAGCGTTACTTTTGTGATGTTTTATGCAAAGCTTGCAAGTCTTGCAGTTTTTCATATTCTAACCATGAATATTCCCTCAAGCGTTTACTGTGAAATGGTCTTTTATCTGCAGTCTTTTATCGGACTGCGTAATTTCACTGGGCCCTATCAGTGTGGAGCGGTCCGCTTCCAAATTGTCCGTTTCCACCGTATTTGCAGCCACGTCAGACGTCACTGATGGCCGATCGACTGAGTTGTCGTGAGTTTGTCCCTCATTGACTTTTTATTTTGTAAGCTGGGAGCCTGGAAAGGAACTCAAGTGAGATTCACTCACTGATTTGTACTGGTTGGCCAGGTTGCATATAAAAGAAAGTACAATATACATGTTGTGAAATTTCTGCATCTGATACGGACAACCAATAAAATTAGCCGATACGCTTCAGTCGATACGGACACTTTATTTTTGGAAGGGTTAAACGTAGCTGACAGATCAGTTCAGTCAAAATTGGCCCACATATGCAATGTTAAAATGTGGAATCCATCATTTTTGTGTTGCAATGGCGAAAGGGTGCGTCCATAACATCACCCCAGTGTCTGAAACGCTGGCAGGAGGCATTGCTGCCCGGCCATGAAGTCCGGCTGTCCTACACGGCACATTTCTCACCAGGCTGGTAACCCTCTTTCCAAACCTGATTAAGCCATAACCAGAATCACTGAACGTTTGGATGGAGCCAGCAGGGGAGGTAAAAGCAGACGCTCAGAATTTCCATTTCTACAGCAGTGGTCCGTTTACCCCCAGCTTCCAATGGAGAAACTACGCAGTGAGTCACAGCCTCGCTGAAGCTCAGTTAATCTGATCTCTGATAACTGCAATCTATGCGGTTGTTTCTATTCTTGTACATCATCAGACATTATTAGCCAACGCCAAAGCAGAGGTCTTTGGTAGCATGCGCTGCCATTGGTGGAATGGCAAAGGACGATGCTTTTCAGTAACATCACATGTTTAGATTTATCTGTTTTATAGATGCTTTCGTCCAAAGCCGCGTACATTTTTTTTTGGACACATCACATAAGCTAAAAGATGCACCTCCTGTTGCCAGCCAATGGATCGTATTGATTAATGTTTTACATGAGGCAACACAAATACCACATTGAGTATTTTTCTCGTTAGTTAAACTTATGCCATTTAAAACACGCTGTGCTGTTTTGTGACACGAAATAATAAATATTGAGCAAAAGGAAAATAACATAGAGGAGTGTTTTTCACACTCCGGGCCTCAACCATCTCCCATGAAACCGTAGCATACAGCTTAGCAAAGCAGCCGCGCTTCTTCGCGATTAAACATGCTGTGTTGGTGTGGGGGAGTTTACTTTTGTTTTTTTCACTACGACTTACCCAGTTGTCCCTGAAGAGGGGCTGGCGTGGGAGGCTGTGGAACGCTGCACTCCTCTGCGGGGGGTCAGCGTGGCGAGCGGGGGTCTTTTGAGGGGTGGGGGGCTGCGTGCGTCCGGTGCCCAGGGACAAGGGGCCACTGATGTGGATTGGCTGGCACTGGGGTAGCCTGCGCAAGCTGGGGGTGTGTAAGCTCTGTCCGGAAAGCTGAGACTGGGAACACAGGTGAGCCAGCTGTGGGAATGAATAGCAGCACCCAGTTTCCCACTGTTCTCAAATGCATCGCATAACATCCCAATATGAAATCATAACATAAAACAACTCGCATGGTTTCAGAATATACCAGTTATTTATTTATACAGCTTAGTGTGTTTTACTAAATCAAGTCAGAGAAGTATTTTCTCAGTGGTACATTTAGTTCATTTAGCAGATGCTGCTGTCCAGAACGACATACTTATTTTATTTTATTTTTTTGAGAATGCTGGGCCAGACAGTTCCTGGAGCAACTGGGGTTTAAGAGCCTTGCTCCGGGGCCCAACAGTAAAATCAACGGGATTCGAACTGACAGCCTTCCCATCGCAGCATCCAGGCCTCCCTGTTTTTCCAAAACCCAAAAATGTGAAGACTGGGCAATGTAGGCCAGTGACTTAGTCCCTTTCGGTCGTCCACAGGTGAGTTCAATAATATTGGAACTGAGACAGATATCTGCTAGAAGATGCTGAGGACTTCATTTAAACCCCCTGCATAACAATGAAGTCCTGGTTTTCAGGATTGGGGACAGGGTGGAGCACAAAATCCTCCGAGGCTAGTCACGCTTGCCATTTCTGCATGCATATCAGTGCAAATCAAATCTATTCCAGTTTTCTACCAATTCTTGAACCAATAAATCCCCCCACCCACTCCTAGACGCCATGGCATGCATCCATGTCATGTGCCCGGTATAATGATCAGGCCCCCTAGTTTAAATCTTATTTAAACGGCACCACCCCTCAATTAGAACTCGGATGCACTTCTCTCACATCACCCTGGTTATTAATATTCCTTCAGTGGGCGATGACACATAAATCAATTACCCAGCTAGCAGTTGTCTGGCTTTGACAGTAATTGTGGAAAGTAATAGGGTTTTGCCATCACTTGGCAGCTAGCATCTGCTCCGTGCCCTCACTGGGAAAACGCACTGCATCTAATTGGACTGGGAGTTTGTTTTTTTTTTTGACAACTTAAATAGGTTTGATGGGCAGTGTTCTTTGCCTCATGGCTGCGGAGTTGAATAGGTGTCTAGCTCTGGTGTGTGAAGTTTGTGTGTTTTCGCCCACGAACTGGGATTTTCTCAGCATCACAAAGCTATCCTGTTCAGAACTGCTGATTATAAATTAGAGTGTGACTGTGTCAGCATATCTGCAGTAGAACAGCATCGTGATACTTTGTTCATCCCTATGTGGTAATTGGGTGTCGTATACATGCCCCATCATGCTCTGCATGACACAAACAGACATATTTACCAGTGAGATCAAGTCCTGAGGCCAGAATACCGTGTCATCGAGCACCCCTGAAATGATGAGGGTTAGAAGCCTTGCACAGGGTCCAATGGTGTGTAATAAAGCATCATGTAATAATGCCGCATTATGTAATAACCTGACAGAATGTAAGAAATTGAATGCTGACAAAAATGAAGATGATAATGATAATCATGATCATAATAATAATCTAATGTTGCAATTATAAAATTTTAAATAATTTTGTAACATTTCGTCGCGCTATTACATGATGCAGTGTTATTACATAAAGCATTCTTACACGTGTGTGACAACGCATTATGTAACAACATTGCATTATGTGATGGAAATTTGTTACATTTTGTCAAGTTATTACATAATGTGGCATTATTGCATACTGCATTGTAACAGGTTGGCATCACTCTGACAAAGCATTTCAACTAGGTACCATCTTATTATGGGTACAGGGTCCTAGCCTGCAGGGACACACCCCACCTTGTGTGCAGGCCTGGTGATTGGTTCTGGTCCCAGTATAGCCTGTGAGTTGCCCTCGGATTGGTTCCGGATTAATAAAGCCACTCATTGGAGGAATGGAAACTGAAACCGGTTGTTATAGACGAGTGAAGGAAGTTCAATATGTCTTGTGGTGGATGTTCATTTTTAAGTGTGTAATCTCAGTAAGATGGAAGGGAAGGGCACAGCAAAGGGAAATGAGACCCACCTTGCTTATACTGGCGCTTGGCAGCTTGGCTGGGGGGGTTTGAGGAGGAGAGGACCTGCATGTGGAATGCAAGTGATGTGGATTGAGGGGTCGGTTTGGGTCCACAGACCTGTAGATACAGAGAAATACTATTAAGCAATACATGTATCAATCTATATATACCACACACATACGTATGTGTATGTGTGTGTGTGTGTGTATAAATTTAGTTCTAGTTGCAGGTAACTCTAACTTGAAGTACCTGTATCTTAACTGTTCTCTCAACTTTATGATGCCTGAATTATACACTGAGATTAAATATCGCTCCTCTTTGTGAAAAAGTAATAAATAGAACATAAAAATGTAAGACATGACATAAGACAGAAAAATGGTTATAGGCCTGATTGGGTTGAAAAAATGTGCAAATGGGCGATGTGATTGAATGGGACGAATGTGAAATAGATGGGTTTGTAATCTTTCCGAGATTGATCGCAAACTGTATTGTTTTGCTAATAGGATTTGTAGCTCTTATTGCAAAATATTACATAAAACCACAGTTTAGACAGAAAGATGGTGACCTTCTTTCCCATGAAGTATAACTTTTTAGAAATTATTTATTTAGCGGATGGTTTTGTCCATGGAAATATCACAGTGAGGATCAGAGAGCAGAGAGACACGGTACCCCTCGAGAAATTGAGGTTAAAGGCTTTGCTCAAGGGCCCAACCGTGATGCCACTTTGCAGCCAAATTCGAGTCACTGACCATCTGATCATGGGCACATAGTCCCACTGCCCACCTTAGGTAGTACCTCGTTAAACTAGTTAACTAGTTGGCTTTCAAATGATGTTTGGAGGAGTGGTACCTTAACTTTTCAATGGCTGTCTTCTTGTTAGTGAGTAGCAGCCCCAGGAGAGTTTTTCGTTTGAGACACGCAACAAGTCCAAGAGCCACGAGGCTCAGTACTGTCACCACGACAGCCACTGTCATCCTTTTGGCATCAGCTGTAATCGGACACATAAGAAAGTGTAAAATTTAAACGTGACAAGAAACATGCTAGCAAGCACATAGCTCTGGGAAAAATTAAGAGACCACTCTCTTTTTAAAAAAAAAAATCTGAAATTTTAAATCCTGGTTTAATCCTGATTCTGCTAGCAGAAGGCTACACTGCGAGGCAGGTAGCTTCCAGGCTCAAAGCTTTTTTGAGACAGCAGTACACAAGAATAAGGTGAAGCAGGAGACCCTGGGAATGACAATGAACCAGCCAGGTAAATGGAGGGAGCGACGTTCTGATGCCAGAGATGACCGTCAACTTATCCGACAGTGTCTGATAAATTAGAGAATGACATCAAATGACCTTCAAAAGGAATGGGAAACATTAAGTGCAGGATTGAAATGCACTGCTAGGACAGTTCATATCAGGCTCCTAGAAGCAGGACTGATGATGTATAAAGCATGGAAGAAGCCCTTCATTAATGAGCAACAGGAAAGTGCCAGGCTGCAGTTTGCAAAAATATATATATTTTACACAGGCGCATACCCATAAATTGAGAAATGAGTGAAACTGAAACGTTGCATGTGGTCTGTTAATTTTTCCCAGAGCTGTAAGAATGATTGTGGTGGTCATGGCAGAGTAGGTCATGTCAATGTCCTTCTACGTTGCTTGTAACTTCTCCACCCAAGTAAAACAGGTCCGACCCCTGTGGCAAATACCTGTCAATCTCATGGGTCCACTGTCCACGCTTCCCCCAAAACCTGATCTGTTACAGAAGGGCGGCTCCCAGTTCACCTCACAGTGGCAGTTCTTCTTGTTGTTGCACACCTGTCAAACACCAGAACTCTCAAAGGTTTCATATTTATTGCAGCTATTCATCCCCATGACCCTGACCAGGATAAGTACTTAAAAGATGGATGGATGGATGGTTGTAGCTGTTTAAGGTAAACAGCTCTAGGTCTCAACCTTAAACCTTCTGACCACAGTTACATGCTGTTATCCACTTGACCACCTGCTCCCTTTAAAGGCCACTGAAAGCCCCTGGAAAATCCTAATGAATCCTTGTGTCATCTGTAGATATAGGTGCAGTAATGTACAGCTCTATAACTTTTGTTCCATCGCCTTATTAGATGCAGGTGTGTTATATTTGGCCAGGTTTAGGCATAATAATGCATAATGTGAAATCCTCTAGAAATGTTTCTGTAAAAATGTTTGTTTTTGTTCTCCCAAATGAAATGTGGAAATACATTTGTATAGTAAATATTACCTAAGCGCACCACCTTTCTACAAAGCGCAAGTGTCATTTCTCCGAAACTAATGTACTGGAGTACGGGAAGGGAAACACCATGAAGATCTACTGATTTTCCTGTGCCAAGGTTTCACTCTGTTTTTTTTGGACATCCTTATCCTTAAATGATTTTGTTGTGCGAGGTCCAGTAGGACACCCCAGTGAGGTAATAAGATCCAGCTGAAGGCTCCTCTGGCAGGAACCATCTTGATCTGATCTAGAGCAGCAGATTTCAGACCGTTCTGGGAAAGCCTCTTGTTAACATGCAGTTTGTACAGTACTGTAGAGGCTGAAATCATCTGGATTCATCCAACTCTGCTTTGAACCACAAATGAGCGCTTAGACCTAGTCTTGCACAATCCTTGGGAATCATACACAGATGATTCCAGTGTTCCACAACACCGTACTCAATGCACAATTAGAAAATGGATGGATGAATTATTCCTGTGTGCTCGAGGTGTTTCTCTTCCTCACAAACAACAATGTTTGCATTCAAAATCCTTACTCAAAACGCCGAACAAGAAAAACAACTAAAATAAACAGGTCCTGCGGTCCCATTTTCCAACCAGACTACAATTCTCACATTGAGCTGACTTATCCATTTGAGGAGAAATCTAAACGTCTTTGTCTCTCCGCTCCAACAAGAAGATGAACGCCGTCTTGAGGTTGGCCAAGATGAGTGGAGCTGTTTGGGCTTGATCAATGCAACCTTTAAAGCTGAACCAGTAAGGTGCGTATGTAAGGGATGGAGGTACCTGACGCAGGCGAAGAGCTGAGATGAGGCTGGTAGGCAGTGAAGTATTTGGAGTGGAAGTAAAATATAGTGTACTGTCACAAACTAATGGAGTGTAGAAAAGGCAATCTACTCCAACAATGTCCCCATCCACCTGAGACATTACAGACACACTTACCCCACGGCTGTTGCACCTCCTTGAGCACTCGTGCACCCCAAACACACTGATGTTCTGGCATCGCCGGTTCAGACACATCTATGGGATGAGGCATAACGTCAGCTGCGGAAACTGTGACAAAATATCCTTGCCCTATAAAATGTGTTGCTTTAGTAGTATTGGATTTTATGCATGGTTTGTCTGTCTGTTATACTTCATACCAAAATAGAAAACCAAGCAATCAAGCTACTGTCAGAGTCTTGCTCCTTTTAATCAAAACCTCCCCTGCCCAGTCTTTGTGTGGGAGAGCCAGGTGCCAACTGGGAGGGGGGCAGTGAAGCTCTCACCCCTGGCAAACAAAGGGTCCCAGATGCCCAAGAGACGCAGGCAACGGACAGCTGAGGATCCCCTGTCGATTTTTTTAACCCTTTCCTCTGTTGCTTACCCATCTGACTCCCCCCCCCCCCCTCCAAGATACGGCTTGACTTCACGGTTCACCTAAACTGACTGACCCTGGAGCTCCCTATACGTGAGGAACTTGGCCTGATCTGCAAATCCCTACGACCAAACCCTCTGATGTAAAAAAGATGTTGACACATGCATAACAGGCTAACACTGGGCTCGAAAGAGGGAAGCAAGCTGGCCTTAACCCCGCAAATATTTCGCTTTTTAAATGACTCCACCACTTCTGAATTCTTGGGCAAGAAAAGTAAGACAATGGATTATGTTAGGATTTTCCCCTTCTCAGCCATATGCAAACATACAGCACTGTCTTCAAAAAGGACTGCAAAACCAACAATTTGTGGTAATATTTAATGTTTCTCTCTATTTATCCGATTTTGAATTTGCAAAGGGAACACAATAGAGTTGCTGTGGCTCGATGGTTTAGTGCTTGTTATCCGAAGGTCGCCAGTTCAAATCCTGCAGTTGGCAGAGTGATGTCACCGTTGGACCCTTGAGCACGGTCCCTAATCCCAGTTGGTCCTGGGACTCGCTAACCCAGCATTCTGGAGTGTATGTCACTTCGTATAAAAGGGTCTGCAAAAATATGCAAAGCTTTTCTTTTAACTCCCTTTTATGCTGTTGCTAGAGACACTCCGAAAGTCTTTATAGCTTCTCTCACCATGCCATCGCCACATTTGGTTCCCGTAAGGACGAGACCTGGATCAGGCATGTCGTCCCCTAGGTAGACATGTGTCCCTCGACACAGTATGCGGCCGCCCTCCTGCAGCGGGATGTTCGTTTCGATGGAGACCGCATTTGTGCCGATGACAGGCCGTTTGGCTCCTCCCTGGCACTGAATTTTTCCACACTTAGCATCTCTGCGAAAAAGAAAGAAAGTAAGAATGTCTTAATGATGTCTTGATGATAAGAAGGCCTATGATGTCATCTACTTAGATTTCCAAAAGGCTTTTGATGTTGTCCCCCACAAGAGGCTCCTAC
>JAODJX010000065.1:8762675-8778962 GCA_026776945.1 Isichthys henryi | reverse complement strand
ATTAGTGAAGTTCTCCCCAAGCGAGCTTGATGGGCCGAATGGCCTCCTCTCGTTTGTATAGTTCTTATGTTCTTAATCACCTTCACTGGATTTGCAGTACGGAGTAGTGTTTGCAGGCTCCTTTGAACAGCAGCTGTATGTGCTGCATTAGGAGAATCTGAATCCTTAGACACACAAGCAAAACAATCAGATTGAGGTTTTGCATGGTAATTTCTATAATTTCTGTTATCCCTGTACCTTATTTTTTTATTACAATGGTACCTTAATTTCTCCTACTGAGGTCCAGTGAATTTTCATCAGACCGTATTTAATTGAAGTAATAATTTGAGATCTAAGGCAAATATTGAATGATTCAATTAATACTTCTATAAATTTCTGATTTAGTTATTTTTGTATGCAAACCCTTTCAGCAAATCATATTCTCTATTTGCATAACCTGAATAGTGTTGCAACGCTGATTCTTTTCCAGTTCTCCAATCACAGAGGATACAGCCCTCGTTCTCCAATCACAGGGCATGCAGCCCTCGTTCTCCAATCACATGGTACACGGCCCTTGTATGTGGCCAACCTATTGGTGCTCCAGAGGTATGAATTTAAGGACTCTGCGGGGAGTCATAGAATCACGGTTCCACATTGTGAGTCATTACGCTAACCCATGCAGTTCTCAGCTTCAGCTCACCGCGCATCACATTTGGCGAACGACCCCTTGCCGTCTTTTCCGCAGTTCCCATACGGATCCCCAGCAGAGTTAACTCTCTCAAAGCAAATCCCAGGTGCCGGCTTTGCTCCTGCAGTGGAGAACAGAGGAAGTTCAATATGATGGGAAACAACCCCAAGGAAGGCAATGCCTGCATCAGTTTGTGCACCAAAGCTAGATTAACTTACCTAGAGGCCCTGGACTGACTTATGGACACTCAGAGGTTGGCGATTTAATGAACTGTTCATTTTTCCTGAGGTGAGGCAGTGCCCTGCTGTTTGATGGGCTCCTGGGCTATAGCCTAAGATGGCCTATGCATTAATCTGCCCCTGGTGTGAATACTCACATAAAAGACACTTTCTGTATTCTAGGTCTCCATGTCCAATGACCTGTAGTAGTTATCACATAAATTGTACGGTTACACTTTACATTAACTGCACATTTATAATGCCATTGTAGAACATTCAGTGAACCTTTATAATGCATTCATAATGCTTTCATAGAACATTCATAAGCAGCATGGAAGTATACCTTAACATCCTAACTTACCGTAGCAGTTTAATAATAACAAGCATTATAATTGCATGATGTTTATTAATGTATAGTAAAACTGTTAAGGTATTTTAGCCTGTTAAGATATACTTATACTATACACTGAATGTCTTATGAATGCATTATAAAGGCATTATGAAGGTACACTGAATGTCCTACGAATGCATTATAATGGCATTATGAAGGTGCACTGAATGTCCTACGTATGCATTATAAAGGCATTATGAGGGTGCAGTTAATGTAAAGCGTTACCAATTGTACTATCATATAAATATTATCACATAAATTTTATCAGTTCTCCAAGCTGCAATGTTTATGTTAGTTACTGTGCTCAGCCGGTCCTTCCTGAAACCTGAGCTAGTCTCACATCTAAGGGTCCTTAAGTACCATGCATACCACTGCTAAGGCTAGCAGCCGCACCGTCGCTCACCCGGGCCCCACAGCGTGATGCACTGCTGCTCGTGGGTCTGGCAGACCCCGTTGTAGCAGAAGCCGTCCACGCCGTAGCAGGAGTGGCCGTCATGCAGGTACACGTTGGCGGGGCAGTGCGGAGCGGCGCCGGTGCAGAACTCGGGCAGGTCGCAGGCGTTGCTGGACTCCCTGCACGATGTTCCTGCAGGCTTCAGCTGCCGAGGCAGGGGAAAACGGCTCAAGCGTATTATATATATATACAAATATGTGTGTGTGTATATATATGTGTGTGTGTGTGTGTGTGTGTATATATATGTGTGTGTGTGTGTGTATATATATATATATATATAATATGTATGTGTGTGTATGCATTTGTGCACATATTCAGTTCAATTCTATTTATTATTATATAGCGCCTTTCCCAACAGAATCGTCCCAAGGCGTTTTACATGGACGTGTTGTGATGCATTAAACATCATTAGAGAGAATAATACAGAATTTTTACATATATACTGTGAATAAGTCTCAGCCAGTCAAAGAAATGTTTTCAACTTTATAGTTAGTATATATTTCCTAACAAATTTGACATTAGACTATATAGAAATGAATGATAACACAAAAAAAAGGAACAGGAATTTCTTCTGTTCTCCACAAAGTTACTGAACTCTCCTTGCATGGCTTGAGCACCGTTTCTGTTCCCAAGGGACACCCCGGCCGTTTTAGGTATTTGTTAAATTTCACCACCAGCTCACTTAATTAACTTGCTTAAATTATTTCACGAGGTTTTGATTAGTTCTGTTAGTTCTGTTAAACTGCAAATATGCGTGCGCTGACAGGAGAGATTTTGAATTGGCTAAGCTCTGACAGACATAAAATTGAAGTTTTACAGCATCAAAGATAATTTAAACCTAATAAGTGCACCATTATTATGATGCATGACTTTCCTTAGCATTTTGCAATGCTCTGGAACGCAATTTCCCTGCCAAACAGTAAATTATGAATGTGTCAGTACTAGTGAGCGAGTATTAATGATAAAATGTTACCTTGCAATCCTCACAGCACTGTCCATGTGCGCAGACAGCGTCGCCCTTCAGCGTGCAGGTCGTGGCATTGCAACAGGGGTTTATGCACTCCTAAGACGGAAGACACACATGAAGTAATGTTAACAAAGACAACTGATTGGCCCATCACCCTGAACATGGCGGTTTACTGTAGGGAGTCATCCAATCATACACTCACGCGACTGTCATCCTTATCAGGGTATATATACTAACTCTCAAGCCAACACAAACTCACTGCCTCCTTTTCTTGAAGATGTTTAGACCAGTGTTGATCAACGCTAGTGACTTGCCATCTTTATACAGATTAAGCCAAAAATAATGTCCAGGGATGCTTTTCTAACATGGGAAAAGGTTGGTAAAGGCCCTAGGATATCACTGGTGACAAGTCTGGTACTATCATGGAAGTCCTTGGCATGGACACTGCAGACGTTCCATCCCATTAAGATCTGCAGTGTCACTGGAATGTGTCACTGCACTCCCATGAAGGGAATATGAGCAAAGATTTGGATCTTACATGCTTATTTGAGTTGGACCCAGTTTCTCTGGGAGATCTTATCCTGCCTTTGTATAGGAAGGGGGTCACTTTCATTCTGCCTGAAGGTGACCACCTGTCCAACTCTTCCTCCTTTGCTGTCGTGCTCACTGGAGTAGCAGGGGACATCTGCCAGACAGCCAATCAGAACTGCAGATATCCTCAATACTGTATCACCAGCTATTTAAACACTCACTGCGGTTTTGACTGTTTTCAGTTATCTTTCGAAAAACTATGTTTTCCCTAGAAAAGTTTTGGACAGACCTTTTTAAGGCCTCTAAGGGTTACCACGCAATGTTGTATATTCAGGCCAAAGCTTTTCTGGCTTTAATTTGCAATTTCTGGTTTGTTGTTTTCCCAGATAATCTCCATAAAATAAGTCAAAGTAACACAACACTTTGAATGTCACTTCTAAGAACTCATTATATCATGGAAATTATAACAATTCATTTATGCCTTTTCAAAGCAAATGAAATAGTGCTATACTTTTTTGACAGAACAAATCACTTTCATTTGTTTATGATCACATACTGCACAATTAGAATTTTGCATGTGAGTCAGACTTTTTCGAGTTTGGAAAAGTTGTCCTGGACAAAACAATACTGCACTATTGGACAGTTTCTTTTTGAGATTCAGTTTTTTGTCTTGATTAGACATGAATATGTATGGACAAATTATGTTTGTCATATATGTGCGTGTTTGTATATACATTTTACTTCACATCACCAGTAAGATGTACTGGGCGTATATATTCTTAAAAGCACAGACTCAAATATGTAGAGATTCTGCCGTTTCAGCAGTATTGACACCCAAATAAAGAAAATTCCCAAATGTTGGAAAATGATGACCAGCTTAAGTAGAGTGCAGCAGAAATCGCAAGTGCCTCCTTGGTCATTTTACAGAAGACTATAAAAAAAGGGAAATATATACAGTAACACAGACTGTAATTTTTTATCTTAACACAGATTTATTTTAAAAAAGGCAAATTGAGCAGAAAGGCATGATGCTGCCTGATTTGGCACAAACACACGTACTCGGATCTCCTTTATTTTTTTTTTACTTTTGTTGCATTTTCTCTTGCATTAGTTTTTTTTCTCCATGCGGACTCTGGTCTCTGCCTTCTATTGGACAGCTGCTGCAGGGCTGCTATTGCCCTGGTACCTGCAGTCCAGATGCGGGGCTGCCTTCACTCCGCCGTTAACTTGTGCTCGTTTCTGACAGCTGGGCTGATGGAAGCCTTCAGCCCCAGCCGTGTTAATTAAGAAAGAGTTTGTTTTAATTTGACGCGATTCTAGACGACGGACACGATCCATGTGCGAACACGCTGTTATAGGAAGTGTTAGGAGAGCATGCCCTGGGCAAGCCAGGGCGTCCAGGAGGGGCGAATGTGGGGGGCTGGCTGTCTGCTCACAGCTGAAGTCGTGCTGTACCTCCAGCTCGCCACAGTCGCACTCCTCGCCCTCCTCCACGTAGCCGTTGCCGCACTTCTGCCCCCCGTAGAGCACCTTGACCTCGGGCATGTTGAAGAGACACATCCCCATTCCCTTTTCCAGGCTGGCTGCCAGATCTTTCTTACTGCAGCTGCTGAACACCGTGGGAAACGGGTACCTGAGGGGGCAGGGGGCAAAACAATTACGCAGTAAGGGCACTAGTTCCTCACAAAACAAGCTCTCCCTACTAAACACTAAAATACCACTGTTGTGGCCAAAAACATGTTTTAATACAAATGCATACAAATGCTACAGCTTTCTCTAATCTTTTTCGTCTTAACAATTGCAAGATAATTATAAAGGAAATGAACATTCTAAACATTTCATCATTGTTTACTTTTACATTGTGATGTTTTTTTTCTTGCATTTGTCCTGTCTATCTATGCACTTCATGAATAAAGCACTGGGGAATGCTAGTTTGCATCACCGTATGCAATATACTGAATATGGTTGGCGTTTCAATAAAGTCCCACTTGATTTGACTTGAAACTGGAAGATATCCATGGTCTGTGGTTTCTGGAAAGATGTTTGAGAGTGTAGATCTCCCAAGACAATGGGAATCCACTTGCCGATAGTGTGTCAGGATCGTCAAGCTCTTGACTGACATAATTAAGCAGGGGCTTTTGCGAATCTTTGTCTTCCTCTTGGTTTTCAGTACAGAGAATGCCTTTTCCATTGGGTTCCTGTCAATGTAATTTAGGACAAGCTTCGCCTTGGAGACACTGCATCCGCCAGGCATTTCTGAATGCATCCCAAATGCTGTTTCAGTATCATTCCCCGAAGAGTGATACGAAAGTCTCTTAGATGTGACTAGAGAAGCTAGCTCTCTTTGTTTTGCTTTGTGAATGCGTCTCTATTTAATCAATAAATATGTAGACCATAGTGACTTGGGAATCCCACTGCCTTACATTTCTCCTATGTAAGTGGGATCAAATCACGTGTTTTGAGGACAATATGTACAACCTAAATGGAAAAAGAAATCTATGTCTGCATCTGGGTTCAGTTCAGCTTCATTCACAAGGTTTCTGCAAACCATCTGTAAATACAAGAATCTTTACTTGCAGTTTTCTGATGCAACAAAGAACTTGCTTAGCCAGTCTACAAACTCTCTGAGCTGTTATTTAACTTCTGTGACGTCTATGAAATGCAAAGATAATAGAAATGAGAGGCCCGAGGTCAGGGCCAAGACTGATTTTAAATGATGTAGTTGAGGTATTACTGACAATTGAGATGTCTGAGAGAATGAATAATGCATCTAGTCTTTTAAAACAAACCTGGACAATTAACTTTACATCCTTGATGCTATTAGATCAGAGTCCCTGAACAGAACCACATAATCAGTGGACCGCATCTTACTCTGAGCAAATACCTTCAATTTGTCACTCGACTCTTACAAAGCCCGAAGAAAACTTTCAGCTTGGTTCCACAGCACTAAGCGTTTCTGACATATTCATGAGGTGTTTTGACTGGCTGTCCCATGTTGTTATTTGTTTTACGGATAGAAGAAGGTGTTTTATGAGTGAAAGACAAGAGGCATCTGAGCCGGCAGAGGAGATCAGGTTTGCCAGACACTGAGTGTGCAATGGGGTGAGCAGATTGTCCAGCGCTACGACACGGCGGCCACATCGGCAGAAAAGCGCTAAAGCTTTACTTTGCACCACTTTATACTCCTTTTCTGCTCCTGAGCCAGTTTCTAAGATTCTTTGTTGTCCTTTTGCTGTCCAAAAAAATCTAAACTGCCTATTCTTCAGTTACATAGCGTTACATCATTCAGAAAACAATACGATACGGTGCACAGTTCTTTGAGAAAAATAATACAAATAAAATAAAATAATAATAATAATAATAATAAAGGACTCCAAAAAACTATGGCAACATTTAATTTTGGATTTTCTTTCAAACCTCATTCCATTATAAATAGGCTAATTCAGCTTAACTACATTGTTTAATCAATTGCTTCTAGACTTATTGGTGTTGCTCTCTAGCGTTTCGCTAAAGCAGTATTTCTAATGTACTCAGGGACCCCCAGAAAGTCGACATTTTTGCTCCTTCCCTGCTCCCTGCCAGCCAGTCCACATTTTTGCTCCCACTGGGAGCTGGGAGGGAGCAAAAATGTGGACTGTCTGCAAGTCCCGGATTGGGAAACACTGCACTAAAGGTATGAGCTGCATAGCCACCAGGTCCGTAGCATATGGCATGCATTACTGAGCAAAGAGTTGCTGCTTAGCAACGGGGCCAGAGGACACTCTAACTCTCTGTTCCATCCTCAATTTTCTCTGAGCACCTTGTTACAACAAACAATTATGGAAGTTATGTATAAACAAGGAATCTGCCCCCTTGTTGACCGGTCCCCGTGCTGTGTCCCTGCTACCATTTATTTCCACATATCCGCATCTACTTTTCCCCTCAAGACAATGCATTACGAGGTCTGGAATCTTATTCAATTAATATGCATTGCATGAACAGAAAAAAATAATGCAAATCAAATATGCTTTTGTTCGACTTTCATGGAAAATGTATAAGACACATACTCCTGCAGTGCTACAAGGCAAATATATATCATCTATGGTAATATGTTGACAAATGTTTACATGGATATGAAATATCCATTAAAGATGTAATTCATCCATTTTCAATAAGTATTAATCCAATTTGGGATCACTGGTGAGCCTGAAGTCTATCCTGGACAGTACTGGGCATGAGGTATATCGTACATATAGTACTACAGGCACTATAGGGACACCGATTCACACAAGCAACATACTTTTGGAGAACCTAAAAAAAGCTGGGAGATACACAAGGAGAAGACAGAAAATCTACACAGAGCCAGCGATTCAAATGCACAACCCTGCAAGCACTTTATCACTGAGAAAATATTTACGCAAGCAAAATACGATGCAAATCACTCATCACCTGCTTCTGAACGTTACAGTAGAAAACCAAGCTGGAAAATGCAGCAATCAGTGGAAAATGTTATTCCTTGTAACAGCTGTGCTCCTTGACCTATCTGACTGCCCATCTCCAGCCTCAGCCCGTCCACACAGTGAGAGGCAAACTGCACCAGCTTGACAGCACATGGTAGGTACTTGCCACAACTTCATCCAGCTGACAATGGGTTAGCTGAGAACAAGTCTGAGGAAGACTGGAGATAATAAAACCCAGAGTCTGTACAACACATGACCCCCCCTCCCCCAGCAACACTGTCACAGCAGATCAAACCAGTGATGGCAGAGTGTCCTTGCTCTACATGAACTCTACCACGCTGTGGACTGCCGTGCCAATCTGTCACCTTTATCCATCTCCTCTTCATGTTCTAAGAGCCAGTGGATATGGGAAGTCCCACAAAGGAGAATGTCAATAGCATACACTCCACTGGTAAGAACAGAGGAAGGCTTCTCAGGCTAAAACAGCTGGCAGTGTTCAGAACCTACTCAACAGGAAAGCATATACGAGCAACACAAATCATCTCTCCAGCTGTCACACCTCTGCACAGGGGTTACGACTTTGGGTTTGTCTGCCTCCATGTAGAATCTGAATTCCTACCAGCCATCTTCTCCTGTTACAGCCAAAGTCTGTCTAGTATCTATCTATCTATCCATCCGTCCGTCCGTCCGTCCGTCCGCCCGCCCATCAAAGTTGTGAGGAAGGCGATTGGTCAACTACCACTAAGATCGTCAGTCAGCTGGATTTAAGACACTCTGGTATAATGTTTTTAAAAATGACTAATATTAAGACACAATAACTTGTGCTTCGTAATATGACATCGATGCAAGCCAAAGGAAAGGTAACCGAGTCCATGATCATATGGCTTAAGCTTTGGATTTACTAGACCAAGTCCGTTAAATATTAAATATATTAGGTAAATATTAGTAACTGTTTTCATTTTTATGATTCACTTAACATCATATCAAGCTGAGTAACATGATGCTGAGGACACAGAGAGTAAATCCAGTGTTTGTCCAATACGTTTCACGCACAAAACACATATTACTTGCATATCGATTATTTTTTTGGCAGTTACTCTTGTCACAGACTGTAATTCTTTCATAACACATGTATAAGTTATGAAAGAGCGATAAGCTTTTTTACAATAGTAATAAAACAACAAGTGGTTTGGACGCATCTGGCAATATTTCAAAACATTCACAGCTTGGGCATCATCATTTTTTATTTATTACCAAGCCTTTCTGCATCCATGTCATAAAGATGGAAGACAAAGCCCTTCACATTAATGTGAATCTAGAGCAGAATTGCAAGAAGGTAGAAGCCTTCAAACGCATTTAGTTGCATTAACTTCAAAAAGACGTGAATAAGCTCAGCTTCCACAATACATAAATGCTAACTCACTCAAACACTGGGCGATAGGAGATGTCTGCTCTGAATTGATTCTCTCTGAAGGAATTACAGCAGCTTTTTCTTACTTAGGGGAGGACACTTCAGCCATCTGCACCCTTCGCTCAGAAAAACACCCCCACTCACGAAGGAACTGCCTGGTCTTTATGTAGATATGCGGCTGGTTCTCTGGCATCTGCCCAGTTGGCCTGTTTATCCCAACTTAACAATGAAGAGTTGGCTGTCACTAATGCCCCCCCCCCCCAACACCTCCAGTCACATCAACGGCTCTATCATGCCTCTCTGTGGAATCTCATCTTTACGCACCACTAAAAATTCATAGCAATCTCAAGCCTATCAGCATTTTGGACAGAGAGAAACCCACAAAAACTGCCTACCAGGTACAGAAATATTATTTTTTGCTTCGTTAAGACAGTTGGCTATACAGGCTTACATGGTACTACTGCAGCTAATGAGATTATCTATAACGAGAATTCCAACCGTTTTCTTCGGTATTTATGTCACCATACCTACTATCATTTGACCCAAACAGGAATCTGGTCTGGACGAGAAATACAAACTAACAACCTCAATGTTTATACTTGGCCTACGACTGCAGAATCTGAAGACACAACGGGAATGTTAATTCCATTCCCTAAGTTGCTTCACACTATATTAACTGCAGTAAACTAAGGAAGTCAGAGGAATTCCCAGGAGTGAAGGAAGGGTCTTTTGTTTGGCTCATTACTTCCACTTTAGAAAACTCTTAGTCTTTCACAGTGCTTTTCCTAGTCTTTCACAGTGCTTTTCCTAGTCTTTCACAGTGCATTTCCTAGTCTTTCACAGTGCTTTTCCTAGCCTTTCACAGTGTTTTTCCTAGTCTTTCACAGTGCATTTCCTAGTCTTTCACAGTGCTTTTCCTAGTCTTTCACAGTGCATTTCCTAGTCTTTCACAGTGCTTTTCCTAAAATCAATGTTGCCAGACACAACAACTGAAGAAAACTGAAATAGCCCAGGTGTGTGTGGGTGTGCGTGTGTGTCTAAAATGTCCATTTGCAAGCCCTGCACAATTCTACTCAGCTCCTTTGACAGCTCCAGTAACACTCCATTCTATTCAGAACACTAGACAATTAAAACCATCTGCAAACTATTAAAAATGAATCACTAGACATTTACTGTCAGCAACTTTAGTTTAACAGGGTTAAATTTTCTTTGTATAATTGCTAGTGTCCCATAAAGTACACTAAAGATAGTGCTTTTACGTTATTTTATTTTACAGAAGCTTTTATCCAAAGCAACGTGCAATTGAGACGGCAGGGTTACACAGTCCCTGGAACAAATGGCATCAAAGGTCTTACTCAAGGGACCAATGGTGAAAATTCTCTACCGGCCATGGGATTTGAGCCAATAACCTTTCGATCACTGGCAACAATAGACTCCAGATAAGTTAAACTGTGCTGAGAATCAAAACCCAGATTAACTGCTTGCAAAGCAGATAGGTCCAAATACATATATATAAGATGCATTTGAAGCATTGACGTCAAGCAGATGAACGAATGCCATTCGTAAATGTGGTGAGATCGTAACAGTAATGCCATCCCAACCAATCCGTGCAGAGATCCAACTCGCGCTGCTTCCATTTCCATCAAGGGTACAACTTTTGTCTATTTCCCTGACGATGTTCATGCCCCAAAAGTTTTCAAAAGGATGTATTTCACTAAGGTGACCCCCCCCGAAGCTTCCTCGAGTTTCTCGACAGCTTACGCTGGGTTGTTTTATGAGCACATAATTGAGAATAGTGTTACGCTGCTCTTTTCATGGACGCCGTCCAACTAAAACGAAGGAGCCATGCTTTCAGGGAAAACACAACGCTGTGGCTTCTGATGGAAACGGGGGGGTCAGAGACGTCCACATGAGAAGCCCTACCCAGCCTGAGTGAAGGTCACAGTGTTTCAAGTTATATGCTTGAATTGAATTCCAGTAGCATGCCCTGTTATGTCAGGTATGTACATTTATATTCTTTACAAAAGGCTTTCAAATCTGTCATATCATCATTACAAATCTCTTCATAGTCCGGCGCCATCATATCTAGCTGATCTACTGCAAAGACACTCCCCCCAAATGTTGCCTTCGTCCTGCTGACTCTAATCTCCTTTCTCTTCCTAAAATCACTAATTACCGCTATTGGGGTGACGGGGCCTTTTCTGTTACTGCCCCCCCCCCCACTCCTCATCTCTTTTATCATTTAAAAATTCACTTAAGACCCATCTTTTCAAAACAGCCTATAATAGTTGAAAGAACGTTGTCCTGTGTGTTTGCCTAATGTATGAATGTGTTTCTATTTCTCCGATTTGCCTTTGTAAAGTGACTTTGAGTATCTAGAAAAGCGCTACAGTATATAAAATAAATGTATTATTGCTTGGTATCATTTTGTTCCTTCAAAAACCTTCCAAGCTGCTGTCATGTGACTTAACAGCAGAGGCTTATGCCCAGGGACCTGACATAATCTCTTATAATCGATTATCTGAGCAGCAACACATAAAAACAAATTAAATGGTTCAAATATTTGCACGTGATAGGAATCAGGTCTTGGTGAACAGCAGTGGATTCTTACTTACAGTCAAATCATTATAAGATCTAAACAAATAGCTGTTTATACTGTAGTACATATATACCACAGTAACATGAATTGTCTGGGGTCTTATCCGGAGAAGCCCTAATCAGATTTAGTGAAACAGGTCATCTGTTCATGAAGTGATGGCATCGGTAACTAACCACTGATTTCCTTTCTTCCTGGACTCTTTCTGGCTTACTACACTTGTTCCAGCATGATACAAATGGCCTGTGTGATTAATAAAAGCATATAATTACAATAGATGGGAAACGTTACTTTTACGAGAAACGTGCTTTTGTGCTCACTAGGCCTGCCAGCACTCAAGCTTCAGATGATTAAAGATACTGCCAGAAGATGCTTACCCTGTGGACGGGGTCATGATGCAGCCGCCTCGATCTGCTGTCATGCGGCAGCCACACCCCCTCTCTGGTGTGTCGTGGTTCATTCCAAAATTGTGTCCGAGCTCATGTGCCAGGGTAACCGCAGCCCCGAGAGGATTGTCCGAATGATCCTGTAGGGGTGAATCATCATTACCTATCACTACTAACGGCAAATAAAGAAAATAATGTCAGCCTTAAAATGTCTTTGAAAGAATGTTACATCATCATCATCGTCGTCATTATCATTATTATTATTAGTAGTAGTAGTAGAAGTGATGGTAAGTATAGTAGGTGTAGTAAATGGTGAAACCTGGCAAAAAAGAAAATTTGAATTTCAGGTTAATTAGCTTGGCCTAGTGGTAATTTCACTGTTGAAGCAGGGAAAACACCAGTGGCATTTAAGCCCATGCTGGTAAACAAAGAGAGCAGACATTAAGACTGTGAATTGCAAACTGGCTTGTAAAAGCGGCCTGTGTGAATTATAGGTGTCCTTCCCCTAAGTGTTAAGGCACTCAGTACGTGTTTAATACAGCACAGGTAAGTGATGGTCTGTGACGGATTGGTGGAGACTGCAGCCCCATCAATTCTCAAGGCTCATGGGAATTTTACGTACACAAAAATGAGGGCAGAAGGAAAAATAATTGGTGCAGAGTGATACCCAATCAGACTGTAGAGGAGGTGGGTCCAAGCAACTAGAGGAGGCAGAACCAACCAATCAGATGCCGTGACCCCGCCTCCACCAAGTGCCCAGTTTGAAATGTACACCAGTCAGAGGACAATACACCAAACAGGACTGGACATGCAAACCAAGCATTTTCACACACCATGAGCAATTTAGTGACAGCAATTCACCAGACTTATGATATTTGGACTGTGGGAGGTAATCCATGCAATATAGACAGAACATGTAAACTGAACACATATGGGGGGGGGTTACATCAATCCTGGATGTGTGAGGCATCACATAGAACATGCTGAGTTCCTGCCCAGATCGCTTGGAGTCCTATGAGGGCAGTTAAAGTCTTTTCGAATTAATAGGCTGTGAAATGTCCTTCCTTTCCCGCACTATTTCCAAACCACTTATCCTTCTGGGTCGCGGAGGGGTCCGGAGCCTATCTCGGAAGCTACGAGTACGAGGCGGGGAACAGCCGAGGACGGGGGGCCAGCTCCCGCACTATTTTATTTCTGAAAAATCTTCTGTGGCTCACTAAATATGCACTGAGCAGTCGGCAGTTTTTTGGTGAAATACAATCACTATTGATGGAAAACCCATATGGATGTCAAGTGTGAACACAGAAATGATTGAATTTGCATTTTCATAAACAATCATTTTTCTAGGCTGCACATTCTTTTTAGATTGTATAACTTTAATGGCTGATGTGGAAAAAAACACTACAGTTCTGACCCTTTACATGATCCCTCATTATCAAATCTGAAAAAAAGTCACTCTTAAAGGGTCATTCATTTCCAGTCACTGGGACAGGGTAATTTCTCAATACATCATTACAGTTCATATTTATTGCCTAAGCTTTGTGTAATTTAATATGGTTGTTTTAATTCTTTAAATGGCTTGTGTGAGTTTTGTGTTACCTACTTTTTTACAGTGCTTCTTGGGTGTCGGCAACATTTGCAAATTGGACTGAATCTATTCTGTTTTCTATTAATGTGTTTTGGTTACAAATCATTAATTCATACTGTACCTTACAGGAAATCCTGATTGCTTAGATTCATTTTAGCATTCTTTTAGATTTCCAAGCATGCATTTTCTGGACACTATCTGATGCCTTCTGCAAGATCAGAAATTCTGAATGCAGGAGGGATCGGATTTCTGTGGTGACACAGTGACCAGAATGCATCGTGTTCGAGTCCCTTCTGAGATCTTTACTCACCATGACGATGCCACCTGACTGCTCTGCTGTGCACATGCTCATTATGGGCGCCATGCCAATGGTGGTGCCTTGAAAGTAGACTCCACTGTTGGGGCACAACTCAGTGGTCACTGCAGGACTCATCAGCTATACATACTGTTATCGTAAATATATAAGAAGAAACCCCAGTTTGATCTATAAGGGTAAATGGAGATGCTTTTGCCTTTATACGCACCTGACAAGCTGTGCATTGTCGTGAGGCCTCTGAGGTAGCAGCTTCAGCTTCCTCCAGTCAAGGAATTCATGCAGCGTAGTGAAAGGATCCTGCGAGATGGCGCACTTGTCCGTGTCACTCCATACTTCCAGGCCCACAAGGGCCACACGGATGTTCAGGGCCCTGTAGAACTATGAGACATATAATCCTGCCTGACGATCTGCCTGAGCAAAGAATCACTAAATCGATTAGCTCATCTGGTTTCTCAAATATAGTGCTGTGCAAAACTCTTAGGCAGCCAGAGAAAATTATATTTAAATGATCCTTTTGTTGGTGTAAAACTATGTCTGTCAAAGTGTGTTAGTAATTTCAGTACCTCTCCAGAAGTCACTCCGGTATTTGCAGTGACAGTCCAATATAGCCATGCATTTCTGGAGTTGACTACTAGCATAAGACGTTTGGCTGATCAATACATCATCCGTCCATGCAAGGCAGGCAACGATCCAGGATGCGGCGCCAATCCACAATACCTCATCAAAGTTATTTAATTAATTAAGTTAATTAATTAAGTGAGCCCGTGGAGAAATTTAACAAATTCATGGAATGGCTGAGGTGCCCCTGAGGAGAGGTTTGGGAACTGAAGCTGTGTTCATCTAGCCATCCAGCAAGGTATTAGTGACTTTTTGGAGAACAAAAGAAATTCATGTTATTTTAAAAAAATTGTGTTATTGTGCAGTTTAATTTATATTCTGATGTTATATAGTGTTTAATGAGCACTTCGTGTGTCATTTTTTTCACGTGCCCAGTTCAACGGGGAATGGTATGTGTTCTTCCTCCAACGCCCCAAGCTGTACTTACCTTGTCCACATAATTAGCAATCTCAGCTAGCCTCTGTTTCACTTTCTCCATGTCCTTCCCTTGTTTCTGAAACTGGCACACAGTCGAAAAATATATTTTTTTTCATATGCCTTCGTTGTTCTTTGTTTTTGCTATCTCAGATTATAGTGTTCTTGACAAGAGTCTGTCCATAAAATCGCGTCTATAATTGTCGCAGTATCAAGCGGACTAGTCCTTGCTACCTGCAGTGAATTGGTGAGACGGCTGGTGAAGCATACAGCCCATATATGATGATTACCGGTGTCTGTGGTTCCTTTGTCTGGCTAGAGGACTGAACATTTTCCTCAATTCCCTGTAAATTGTTGCTCTCTGCCGCTGCTACTGGACCAGTGATGTAGCTTTGAAGTCTGGGTGTCTTCCTCTGTTTCCTTTATTTCAGTTCAGAATGTTTCGGTTTTGATGTGGCTGTCTGACGAGAGCATTGACATTCAAGTTAACTGACCTCTCTGTTGTCAGCCACGATGATCAGCTCCACGTACTTTGTGGTCTTCTGAGTATGTCTTTTGTTCTAAAGTAGAACAGAAAAACAGACAGCAAGCCTGACACTTCACCTCTGACCCATTTATCTTCAAAAAGGCAAAGTAAGACAACGTTGTTTATACATTCATATTTTATTTATGTAGCAGATGCTTTAAACCAAAGCAATGTACTTTTTCTGAAAGGAAAAAAAAGCGATTCCTGGAGGAATTTTGGGTTATGGGTCTTGCTCAAACCCTCAATGGTAAAATCACTGAGCCGACCACAAGATTTGAACCTACAAACATCTGGTCAAAGACACAGTGCTTTAGCCCACTGAACCACATAGCACCACCCAAAGGTAATCAGTACTGTATATGGGGGGAGGTACAGTAGTGATGTTCTGCAAACCAGTTGCATTTAGTAATAACATAATTACAACATTTAACCTGACTTACAATAAGATCCATGGACAATATGGGCCTTATTTACGCCATGGAAAAATTTATTTAAACCAGATATGAGCCACCCCAGACGGGTCTTGAACCCACAATCCCTAATTTAGGAGACTAATGCCTTATCCATTAAGCCACTGGGTCAAAGAAAACATGCGCGATGGATCGAAATACACATTTTATTTATTTAGCAGAACTCTTAGAAGAAGGGATGCACATGGCTGAGAAGGCAGGGTCAGACAATCCCTGGGGAAATGGGGGGGGGGGGGGTGATTAACGTTAACGCAAACTGACCCAAAAATATGCAGTGGGTTATAAACAAATAAAC
>JAODJX010000065.1:8744062-8758191 GCA_026776945.1 Isichthys henryi | reverse complement strand
GGGGACCATTTTTCAGGTCCCCACAAAGATCTGTGAATGCAATCAAAAAACTAAAAATGCCAAAAGTCTCGTATTTTTTTTGGTTATTCATGGTTAGGGCTGGGTTAGGGGTTATGGTCTCATGTTGGGGTTAGAGTTTTCCCACTTACAAATGAATGGAGAGTCCCCACAATGATATAATTACAAACCTGTATGTGTATATACATGTATTTATTTATATATATATATAATATGACCTTTTTTGTGTATAACCTGTATTTTTTTTTTTACCTGATCCAGCCTTGACACCATCACTGTCAGTATATCATTCATATATATACCTGTCCCCAAGCATAGCTGCATCTATCAGCAAATGTTAATGTAAGGTGCCAACTGTGTCATGTAAGTTTTCCCCTGTCCTTTCATCACTTTGATGTCAAAATGAAAAATGCATTTTATTCTCAGGGCTCGTTTTTCTTGCAGAAAATCTCTGCTCTGCTTTCCCTCCTACGAAGACGGTTGTTATTTTAGCCTGTGATTGCTGCCGGACAAAAAAATTACCGACGCACTGAGAATCTCAAACTCCTAGTGCGTGTTTCAGCTGTGGAAAAGAGGGTCCCGCTCTCCAAACTCCAGTTGAGATCGTTGGTGGAAGGCCACTGGTTTTTTTCTTCAACTAACTGCTTCTCTTCGCTTGACGATGAATATAAGGCATGAGGACTAAACGTGCCTGTCAGAGAAGGAAGCATCTGGTTCGCAGTAAAAACACAAATCTTGCGTTATGGCTCCTGCACCATCTGTCAAGCCTTAACGGGACGGTCCAAGTCTCGGCCGACATGCGTGCCGAATAAACCAGTGTCTGGCCCAGTAATGTCAATTACCTGGGCTGCTGCCTTGCTCTGAAGTGCCATTAAAACCGGACTGTTTCTGCCTTGTAGTCTAATTCAAACCATGATAGTGAAGGGTTAGCAACAACAAGAACATGCAACACACTGAAGAGTACTTAAACAATGACCGTCTGAGTCACTGGATATGCGAGTCCCATTATATTAAACACTGAAAAAGCGGTACCATAATTACTTCTAGGTTAGTGCTTTGCTGTTATATAAGAACATCACCTTTGATGGTATCATTGTTTATGCTTGAGTCAAAGAGACAATTATTAAGTAGGCTTTTATGCTAAGTTATACGACTCAGAATCAGACATTGCAGCTCTTTCTGCTATAGCATTTCTTTGTCGGCAGAACTATGGTCTCATGTCTACAGGGTTGCCAGTTTCAATCTGCCCCTGACTGAAATGGACTTAATAACGGCTGACTGTATGTGACACTCACTTCATCTGCCGTGTTGGTACAAGACTGAAGCTTTCTTCTCATTTCTGTAACTCTTCATCTTTACTCACAAGCCAGAAAATTCAGGACATTTAAGCAACAGTAATGAAGACTGACTTTTTGCAGCACTTTGCGATAGCAGTGCATATAGTTGTGGCTAAATGTGGCCAATTTTCTTTATGCTGCCCAACGCTGAGCGGTGGCCTTGCATCAACAGAGGCTGATTCAGTGCAAACTGCTGAGACCTACCCAGCCAGGACCCGACATTAATACGCACGTCTTGGCAGAGTCATTGCTGGCTTGGATAAGTTCATTGTCAGCTCTGTGTGCAGCGGCTAGAAAATGCTGAAGATGCTGTCAGATGCCTGAAGACTGTAAATCGCCAGTAGTGGGGACAGCATCACTTTTCTGATTGGTGATTCACCCGTGATCAAAAGGCAGTGTCAGAGATGGCGGGGCCGGAGGTACCATGGAGTACAGGTGAAATTACTACATTAGAGACTGCTGAATTTGGGGTAAATCGTAGGGATAAAATCAGAAAATAAATAAATAATCAATCTGATAACTCTGTGTGGTCAAGTTTAAAAAGTAAACAGATGAAGTTCAACATAAATAGATTTGTTCAAGGTCTTTGTTCCGTACAAATTTAGCATTTTATTGTCATAAAATTGCATGCCATTTTGATTTGAGCAAAGTAGACACTACTCATTGCCTTTAATTCTACTCATTGCCACACATCTCAAAATCCAGCATTTGAGTTTCTTGATAATGTTAGGACATCTAATGTCTACCCGTGGGGTGTCATGGCTGCTCTGTGAATCCTGAAAACGGTAGCTGAATGTTTCACAGACCCAGAACTGCAAGCCAACTCTTTTTTTTATTGACCTACATCAGACCTGACAGTATAATACCTTTGTTCTTTGGCCCGTGAATTAAACCTTGAATAAGTAAAACAAAATTTAAACTTTTGGAACAGCTACATATTCTGAGGTGCATGTTTATGCTGGGATTTCACATTCTATCCATAGTTGAGGTCTCAATTTATTTATATAATTTGCAATGTAATTCTTAGGGATACAGATGGCGGTTCAAATTTACTGTTAATGTGTCCTGCCTTGAAAAACGAGGCCACGTTATATGCTTAGCTGAAGTCCAGGCTCAAATTTTCTCAAGTAAAGCTGAAAAGGTTAAGCCAAAGGGAATCATTTTCACTTTAGCTTTTATCTGTTTTCTTCTATTAATTACTAAGCTGCTATTTTGCGGTGTGCTTCTATTTTGACCTCTTTGATAACAAAGTCGTTGGCACTTACCGTGAGGTTCTGAGTTCCAGTGATAGCACTTCCATCCTCTAGGTAATGTGTTTCAGTATAATGACTTGCAAACAGCCCCCTAAAGACAAAAGACAGAAAAAAGTACCACAAAATACTAAATATACCGTCAAAGTACAACGCCAAAAAGCTTGAAATGGATGAAAACGTACTTTCATGTCACGTGACCAATCACTCAGCCACATGATCTTCAAAAGAAAATGTTCAACAATCTTATAAGCTTCAACCTAAATGTTTACGCTGATGACAATTTAATGATAATTAGTAAGTGGTTTTCCACTTACTTGGGGAAACTGCCATTTGCTAAATTGGAATTAACAGTTGCGAGAAAAAACATTAGGACCGAGAACTAAATAGAGAGCAAGTAAATTAAAGCTTCCTTTTTAATTGTATTTATTTAGCAGACACTTCTATCTCTAATTATTCTTTTCTTTTTTTGAGAAATCGGGGTTAGACATTGCCTGTAATAATTCTCGGCGAAGGGCCGTACTGTGAAATCACTCTGCCAGCTGGTGGAGTTAAACTGGTGACCTGATCACAGCCTCCTGACCCATCGAGCCGCACACCGCCCCAAGTATGGGCTGGGGGACATAACAAAATACCAATAATCCAGCGCCTAGTGCCTCTGAAACTCAGATTTTTGCTGAAAACTCAATAATATCACCAACTGACTGCACTTTTGTATGCCAAGAAGTTGAGGCCATCAACAAATCTTACTGAGGCGTGATCGCTTATGACCATCCCATTAATGTACCTTCAGTGGAAGAAATTACTGTGCTGAGGTAAAATTACTTCTTGGTGAGGCATTAGCTCATGAATCAGACTCTCAGAAGATGCTGGATTGTGGAGAGGCTGCATATTGGTGCAGATTAAACAATCACACTATGGGATCCCAATCAAGTAAATAATTGCTGTGCGCATGAGAGAGGCAGCTAGACGACTGGCTGGTGTTGATGCACAACAAATGTATCCCAAGAAGCTATTGTTGCGGGTGCATAATCTTAATTACTCTTATTATTTTTGGTCTCTAGGATGGAGCCTCCAGAATTTCCTTAGCTAGTTTACTCACCAGCATGGGATGCATTGTGTCTTCAATCCACAACAGATTCCGGAGATTGTTAAAATTGTTATAACAACCTGAGTATAAAGTGCAAACAAAAACACATCAGGTGGTGCAGTGGTTAGCACTGTTGCCTCACACCTCTGGGACTCAGGTTCGAGTCTCCGCCTGGGTCACATGTGTGTGGAGTTTGCATGTTCTCCCCATGTCGTCGTGGGGTTTCCTCTGGGTACTCCGGTTTCCCCCCACAGTCCAAAGACATGCTGACGCTAATTTGAGTTTCCAAATTGCACACATGCGTGAGTTGCTGTGTGATGGGCTGGTGCCCCTTCCTGGGTTGTGCCCTGCTTTGCAACCATAACCTCCAAGCGAGGCTTGGGACCCACTCCCCACCCCATGACCCTGAATAGGACACAAGCCATTTCAGAAAATGGATGGATGGAATAAGAAGAGCACCAACAGTTACTCACAACGTCATAACCTCATTCTTCCGAAACCATCCTACTGACCCAATGAGCAAAGAAGGGCTCTCACTAAAGTCAAATACAGACTTGAAGAATGATAAAGACATGAAAACAAATCAGATAGACGAACTGGTGTAGAACTGGATCAAAAATCAGTCAATCGCTCCCACTGTACATTTAACCTTTGAATCAGGTGTTCATTGACCTGAATATACACATGGGTGAATCTCAGTTACTCCATTCAAATGAAAACAGTCAGAGCAGTGCAGTATGCATTCAACAGGAAGAGAGTGAGGCATGGGAAGGCTAAACTAAGTCGGTATATAAGGAAATAAGTACACAGAAGGTGGATGGGTATGGTCTGTCAGAAAAAAACTTTTAGTCCAAATTGTTTTCCTGCCATTTGTGTTGTAGACTAGGCCCAGTCAGTCTGACAGTGAGCTATATAATCTTTCATGGTTTAAAGTAAACTTGGCACAGTGGTGCAGTGGCCAGCAGTGCCGCCTCACACCTTGGGGACTGGGATTTGAGTCTTCGCCCTGGCTCCATGTGTCTGGTGTTTGCATGTTCTTGCCATGTCGCATTGGGATCTCCCCCCACCCAGTCCAAAACCATGATAAGGTAAATTGGAGTTGCCAAACTGCCCACATATGTGCCCCGGGAAGGGTTGGAACCCATCCTGGGTTGTTCCCTGCCCTGTGCCCATAGCTTCCAGAATAGGCTCCACAACCCTGCAAAGGACATGGAAGATGGATGGATGGCTTAATACAGGACTGATAATGGTACATGTCTACAGCATTTCTTTATAAACTAGTCTTATTTTCGTAATACGCCCTTGGAAAAATTAATTATTTTTCCCCCAATATTCATTACATCTCATTGCCGACATTCATTATAGCAAGTATAATGTCCAGCTATGAAATAATATATAATAGGATGACGGGAGACTTTAAGGTCATATCTTGTGATTATCGGCATGACTGTCATTTAAATAAAAAGCTCAGGACAAGCTAAAATCCACGTACAGCTGATTTTTTTCATAAAGTTTAAACTGGATTAGGTATTCTGCATTTTGCATGACTGTTTTTGCATTTTTAATATAAATCTTTTGACATCAGTCTGTTTCCTTTAAATATACCCGATGCTGCTGACTGATAACGCTCAATGTGTCATTCCATATTGTAAGGCCCTAAGTCCAGGTTTCCAACAATTTACATTAGGGTCTTGATCATTATAGGGGAAAGATCAAATATACTGCATAAATTAAAACATAATACCACACATTTAACTAAACCTCTATAGTGGCAGCGCAATCGATTTGTTTGGTTGTTGCTAACATCCACCACGACTCCTATTACTCAATAGGACATAAGTCAATGGATGACTGCAGTTTATTATAAAATCAAAATTGCCAGTTTTACCAACTGAAATGCAGAAACAGCAGGGAATTTGCTAAAATTCAAGAATATTGCAGACATAAGAGGCTGAAAACCATAACAGATACATTTTTAATGAAAGTTAGCAGGCTGCCAGTCGTATGAGATCACTATCTAATTAATGAGCTCAGTTTGCTGCCGTGGATCATGTCTTCTACTAAATACTTCTCCAAAAATCAATAAAGCATATTGGATGATATGAGAAATTGCTTTACTACTGACTAACTGTTGTGCATGAGCTCAGACATGTACTTACATGATTAATCCTGACATCAGATTAGTTTCCTGTACAAGAAGATTACATCTTGTGCTACGCTGGGATGAAAAATCTTGATGTGGACAGACTAAATTCACGTCATTACTCACCGGGAAAACATGTTTGTTTATTTTTATCTAGTTGGATGGTTACATGTTTTTCTTGACTGAGAATCAATTTAGTTAAAAAAAGAAGTAATTTCGCTTTAGAGGACTGTTATTTAAGTTCATATCCTAATTGCAGGTATCTTGAATGGTGAAGATGATGAGCCTCACCATCACCAGTGTGTGTGTCCGTTGGGTCTGATAAATTGCCGCAGAAACAGAAATAGCCTCACTGGGTCAGGACCACATGTGCGTACAGCAGTAGCTGTGGAACATCCACCCCATGAGAAATAACACAGGAGAGCTGCTCAAACCACACCGGCTGGATGAAATCAATAATCAATCATGAGATGAAGCTGCCCTTGGAAGGGAAACCAAAAGGTTCTGGAACCATCCAGGTCGCTCCAGATGCTCCACCGTGACCCTTAAAGAGCTTGTTTGGGGGTAGTTGACGAGTGTAGTAGTCTTCTGCAATGGTATCCTAGCAGGACCAAAGATGGCACTTGAAGCCATCCACCCTGATTGTCGCTAATTCCCAACACGTTTTGATGGCCGTGGACAAAGAGGACGATTCTGCCCACGAAGGTCAGAGTCTGGCCTGACTAACCTGCTTCAAGAGTTTTTTCCAACAGGCCATTTGGTCCCAGATGCTGGTGGTTGAAAGAAAGGCCAGAGAGCCTGGTTGGCTATCCTCCCACTGCTTACTCATATGGAATGGCCTCCTTTACTATACAGTCCTGCTCTTTTTTGGAACTGAATTTTGTAGCTTACAGAATATGGAAAAGAAACGCATAATGAATGGATAAATCCCAATATGTTATGTGTACAAATTAACACCACAAGCCCAAAATATCATCTGAGTGCATAGCAATCTATTAATGTGAATAAGTTAAATTCGTGATTAATTATGATTCATAAATTGCTGATTGACAAGACTATAGCGATCCCTGAAAGAGATTTAATACTTATAAAAGACAATCCAAAAAATATAGGTTGTTTTAATATACTGCAATATCATCTACTTCTTCACAGAATTAGATAGCGAGTTG
The DNA here is from genome assembly GCA_026776945.1 of Isichthys henryi. Lineage (NCBI taxonomy): Eukaryota > Metazoa > Chordata > Actinopteri > Osteoglossiformes > Mormyridae > Isichthys > Isichthys henryi. The sequence continues at coordinate 8,751,184 of JAODJX010000065.1, read as the reverse complement.
CGTGAAATTTATTAGCAAGGGAAAGACACTAGATGGCGTTATGGCTCAACATGTATCATGTCCATTACTGGGGGTTCAAATCTTTTTTTCCTGCTTGTGTGTCTGGTCTGTGGCTGCCAGGTGCAACGCGGAAGCTTGTGGTTGACTGGGACCTGTAAACTAGCCATTGTGTCTGTGCCCAGCGATGGACTGGCAGCTCAGCCTTATGCCCTGAGCTGCTTGGGATAGACACCTGCAACCCAACCCAGAATAATAAGAAACATGACATGAGAAGGTGAAGAAGAATGAGGAATGGAGATCTAAGAGCTGAAACTGTAACAGGAAAAGTCATTTGTAAAACCCCACCTCTCCACCCCCCAATGTCCTACAACCTCTGCCTTCCATTTCATGATACTTTCCTACAAAAAAACACCCCAGAGTCAAGACCTCTGGCATCTATGCCGTCTGCTCCACTTGGACCATGGAAAGCATTCAAGAGTGGCAGGAGAGGAAAATTCCATTGCGATTCCCTCGTTGTTGGGTTTAGCTTTTGCTCTTAGGTATTTGGATTGGAAAGTGATCTTGACGCAGGGTGGACGTGGCCTTTAGGTCTGGCAGAGGCTCCTGCCAGGCTTGTCTGCTGCATCCCATCTCAGACATGCCTATCCCCCCCGTCTCCGTTTCCTGATGCTATTTCCAAGCTCTTGAGAAACACAAGTCTCTTGTACTTTCTCGTTGCATTTGCACAAATACTCTGCACTACTATTTAGCAGGATGTGACTTGGGGTTGAAGCAAATCTTGCATCATTATAATCCTTGAGGGACTCTTGGGTGGTGCTCTTTAGATGCTCTGGGAGGGTGTATCCAAACTAAGAGGTATGACTTGAACACAAAGCTGGAGTATATCAGAAACAAGTGTGTTTAAGATGAGAAGATGAGTTCACATCATCTCAAGCACTACTGCTAAATTATTCCCATACTTGCTAATAAACTTTCATCAAATGTAAAAAAAATGACAACTAATGACAATTATTATACAGCACCTGAGTTTTAAATGGTAATATTTCAGTTCTGGTCCAACTTCCACAAAAATCCATTTGAACCAGGTATCTTAAAGGCATTTTCAGCTTTTAGAGGGCAGATGGGTAGTGTAGTGATTAAAATGTGGACTTATAACCTGAATATTTGCTGGTACTGGGTAGGTACCCTGAGGCACAGTGACTATTATAAACTGCTCCACTAAAACCTGTAGATATATAAATAATAGACATATAAAGTCACTTTGGCATCAGCTAAGAAACAACATACTTAAGAAGCTACCAGCATTTGGTGTGAAAGTGAGATTCAATCATCACACCAGGTTAACCATGTGACGTTTGTCATGTGACTAAAGGCCCGATTGCTTTTGGTTATTCTCTGTTAGGCTCCAGCAGTCCTGTGAAAACCCTGCTGGTGGAAACAATGAAGCATAATCACAGGCTGCTTGTTCAGTTCATGAACCTGATCAGCTTGTCTCTTTTCAAGAGTCTACAAATTCCCTTTATAAGCCAAAAGACATACACTTTACTGTTCTGCCATTAAATAATTTTACAAGCTTTCCTTTCATCATCGCCCAGAACCACAATGGGGGTGGATTAATATGTCATTTGATGAGTCAATGCACTAAGCAATTAAAACTGTATTTCAGACACACTTCAAATAACCCACAACTGACGTGTAGTGGACATCTTTGCCTAACGACTACATCAATTCCAAACTTTTAGCAGCAGACTGGTTATTTTCCGAGTCCCCCTAGTGTCCCCCCTTGTGTAATCTCTTGGGCCTCTGCATACACATTGTTGAAATTATGAAATATATGTATACAATATGTACAGAGAAGCAATGACTTAGTAACAAACCAGCACGATTCTGAAATAATGAAATGCAATAACAAAACATATTTTAACTTCATAATTTAAACACCTCGGATTCAACTCAACTCAAAATTAATGCCATTTTAATATTTGTTTTTCATTTATTTTGTTGGTTTGCGTGATTAGATCAACAACAACACCAATAATAATAATGATAATAATAATAATAATGATAATTATAATAATAATAACGATAATAATAATAATGATAATAATAATGACAATAATAACGATAACGATAATAATAATAATAACAACGATAATGATAATAATAATAATAATAACGATAATAATAATAATAATAACGATAATGATAATAATAACAATAACGATAATAATAATAATAATAACGATAATAATAATAATAATAATAACGACAATCATAATAACGATAATAATAATAATAATAACGATAATAATAATAATAATAATAATAATAACGATAATAATAATAACAATAACGATAATAATAATAATGATAATAATAACGACAATCATAATAACGATAATAATAATGATAATAATAATAATAATAATAACAATAATAATAATAATAATAATAATAGCCCATAGGGTGAAATAATAAAGGAATTCATCTATTTTCAAGCCTTTTTTTGTTTTATATGGAGTAAACATGGAGTCCAATGTCAAGTTAAAATGAGCTACATAGTAAAGTAATAAGTGAGTTTATCTTCGAACAATGAAGCCCATCAATTTCCTTTTAAGAAAATAAAACATGCATAAATTCACTATGTCTTAGCTTCTGTATAATTACAAGCAGCCCCCGGGTTGCAAATGAAATCCGTTCAGAAGTATGAGTTTACATCCATAAATCGGATGTTCTTAACCTGGGGAGTTACTGTGATCTAAGCCCCATCTGAGATGTTTCTGGTAGACATCTTCAGCATTTGAGAGTCTTAGGGGGAAAACTAACAATTAAGACCAGCATAAAAATCCCTTTACAATAATGTCCATCCCAGATTGTTTCCATATTGACAAATTCTCCGACCCAGCCTATGATGGTGACTGTACAGTGCAGATTCATAGGCCTCAGTGTACATGAAGCATTCCCTTTGAGGGCCAGACTGACACCACCACTTACATGCATTAAATAAAGGGACCAAGAGTTAATATACTATTTTTGTACATACACTACAAAAGTGCAAATGCAAGTTCGATTCTCTCAGATTTGCAAACTGGTTTGACTGAAAAGAAGAAAAGTCACACAAATACAGATGTGATTCTACATTGTACTACACTTCGATAATAATATATAAATCACGTTTTGCGGTGATTTGCGATGTGATGTCACCCATTGTAGGAGGACTGACCGTATCTATAATACTTTCAAAGTTCAAGCTGTAAGAAAAAGAATTAAAAAAAAATCCATTCATCTGCCTCTATGCTTCTTTAAACTCTGAGGAATTCCCGTAGATTTCTAGCCCCTCTAGTGATCATCCCTTCCTAACATAACACCTGATTGTTCTAACAGTCTAGCTCCCTATTCTCACTATTCCTTGTGGCCAGTCCACCCCCACAATCTCTCTTCCAAGGCTGCTCTGCAGAAAATCCCTCACATTTGTGAATAACGATGATTTTAAATACCTGTTTTTAGTTCATCCAAAGGAAATCCTTTATCTCGATACAGAACTTTTATACATTACGGCAATGATTTAGTGAGATGATAAGGGTTTTAACAGTATATCCAGGTCTTTACTGTACCTGAGCACTTAAGCTCACATGGCATATATTATTTCCTCTACTGAACTAATTCAGAAAAATAATCTCGGTGCCTTGGCTTTTGCACATTAGAGCCCGTCAAGATCAGATTAGGGTCGCCTGACCCAGATTTTAAAATTCTGCTCCATTGGGAATGTATGTTAAACGATAGGAAATCATATATTCATGCATTATTCATGTTCTATCCAGTAGAATTTATTTCCCTGTTAACAATGTCAAAAAATTAGGCTTAACTTAAACTTAAATCTCCAAAATGGAGATGTAGCTTCCTGAAAAGTGAGCAGGCCAAGCGTTGAGTTTAATGGGCACCACAAGAAAACGAGAAAAGGACTTAAGCAGCTATTGCCACGTCCTGCCTATCATGTCAACTTGACCCTCCTGTCTCTTCCATGGCGTGATCCTACCAAGCCATTCCTGTTACTCGTTTTTCTTACCTCTTGTGTTAATCACTCCCGGCTGCCTCTCTATACCTCCCTTGTTTGTTCTATACTGTATATACATGCTTCCAAGTCCTGTGTTCCCCAGTCCAGTCATTGACATCAAACCCTCCTGTTGCTTTCCTTGTTTCACTCCTCCCCTCTTTGATCCCTCGCGATCTTGTTTATTTCCAGTCATTGTTCTTTTGATTTTATTGAATCCCCTTGTTTCCCCAACACGCCTGCGCTCGAGTCTTTCATCTCTCGTTACATGACAGCTATATCTAGCATGTTTCCTTTTTCCTATACTTGCTTCTATACATATGGTGATACTGAAACATAATTTGGTCACTAAAAAGAGGGCCTCCGTGTCTGGAGTTGTCAGAACAGGAAGCAGAACTACTGAGTGACCTGGCTCTGATAGGTAAACATACTCCCATAAAATTAATCTGTCCCACTTCTTATACACACACCACAAGTTTTATTAATATTGTTGCTGTTGCCTTTTGTTTCCCTCAGTTTACAAAGATATCTCGAGTGAGCCATACAAATTTATTAAAGATGGACTCTGGCTTTTATTGCAAAGCAGACTTGGCAAAAAAATGACCTGACAACATCTTGGCATCGGAAATAGTCTGACAAACAACAAAAAAAAAAGACCGTGGTGAGGAAATGAATGTCCTTCGACAGTCAAACCTACTCAAATAGACTATTATTCTACAGTCATGAGCTCAAGGCTACTTTAAATAGTTTAATACACAGATGCAACGGCACAGATTTAAATGCTACATATATTTTGTTGACTCGACATCCAATTATGAATCTGTCATTGATTATAAGGTTGCTTAGACTTCGAGGGCATATCTACCCCAGGGTCATTTGTAATCATTTCCACAGATGAAAAAACGCTGAATCTTTACGATTCATGAGTACTCCATGAATACCCTGATAAAACATTTTCTGCAATGGTGTGGTATGCTCTGGAATTATTAAACTGCTTAAGAAGATGAACTGAGACAGAACATTCACTGTAATAATGTATCGAAATTATTACTTTCCTTCACAACTAATAATAGTGTATTTTCATTTATCTGTAAGATTGATCTGTATTTACTGGATTTCGGAAGAAAAAAGATATTGTCCATGTATTTTACATTTTTACTGATCCTGATATATGTTCCAGGACATAAATTTTGACATTATGCATCATTAACCTTTATGCACAGGACTGGGAATGAAATATAATTACCTATATGCTTTGCTTTTTCTCATAACTGGCATTACTTTTTTATATTTCATTGCAGAGGCACCAAATTTGTCGTCAGAAAATATTTGTAAAAAGTAATTGTTTATGTCTTGAGATGGATGATTTTTGCTTCATTGGCCGCTGGGCATCATGTTAAGTTGCTCATTTTGTAAAATGTGTCAAATAATAAATGTATGAAGATTCATCATTGTTCTACAACAAATCCTTTGGCTATTGGTCTTCTAATATATGGTGTCAACATCCTCAGACATCCAGTCTTGTTCATTTATATGTTTCATTAACAAAATAAATAAGGCCTAAAACGAAGATCTGAGATTGAAAAAATGTCAAAATGATGTCCTTCTTCATCCTCTAAGCAATGTTCCTATGTTGAATGTTAGTATGGAATGGTCCTTTATTTAAGTCTTGGGCAAGGCTGTGTGCAATATCTGATCCGCATGTTTTTTATGTTACTTTCTAACATATGACCACACTGTGGTAACCACAGATAATGCTTTTAAAAGTATTTCTTTGTTCTCAATAAATTATTGGAACTATTACTAGATACAGTTTTAAAATGCTTATAAATGTATATTTGTATATTAATGCTAGTTAATCACCAGTTGGTTTAACTAATGGGACGTCCTTTATGAAAGGCACAGCTACCAGAACATTCTCCCTTGCAACACTAGCCGTAGAGGACATTAGCTCTATAATCACGTCCGTGCCTTTCTCAGACTCAGATACAGGGTTCCTGTACTTTGGGTCCTCTACAGGAGACCAGCAGATAAGTAACAGTCATGGCAACGTCCTCCATTTGTCAGTAATACTGCTTCTTGTTTAGTCTCAATGGACGACTAGTCATTACATTGTTTATGCTCTGAGAGCCCGTCAACTGCTTACTATACATCTCTGGTTAACATGCCACTAGATAAATAGATAAATGTATTATGACAAGAAGAATTTCACTGAGCAGTGCACCAAAGCCTGTCAGGGTCTCATATCTCTTACTTGACAGAAATAATTAAAGTGTAGAGGAGGTCAGACCTCCTGCGTCTAGCATTCCCACGCAAACTGAAACAGTAGTGAGTTATCAACGTTTTAGTGATGTTCAGTGTTTGCGAAGATTGTCACGTCGTGCAGCTAACTTTGTGCATCCTCAGATACTTCACTGAACTTATTAATTTCTTCAGTTTTCTCTGCAAATACCAGACAGCGTTTCCCAAGAGGACATTTGTCTCTGTTACTCTAGTAATAAAATCTGTTATTTAAACTGTTAAAATTGTTTGGATTTTGTCTCTTCCCTTCTAGTGAACATGATTAATCGAAAAGGAGCACCTTCTACATTTTCTTTTGTGACTCAAATTGAAGATCAAGGTTTTATTTCTTTCTCTTTTCCGTCTTTATGTTTGATCTCTGGGAGGCTGTTGCTTTTTTGTCTGTATTTTGTTTCAAGCAAAAGGGTTACAGCATTTCAGTGTTTCCTCTGAGTACCTCTGACACGGTACCAGTTGGCTTCGCATGCCAATCTGGAGATAAACCTTTTAAATTGCCTAGTTTACAATAACAAATAAACCTAACATACAATTATGGCACTACACAGCCATAAATCAAATGATTTATTTCCCACAGAAATGCACAGTCTGCACAAGCCAACAACAAATCAATACAACAGAATAACATGCAATCATTACTAGCATAAAATCTTCTGGAAAAAAAAAAAATATATATATATATTCTAGGGTCCCTTGCAAGGGGGCGGCATGGTGGTGCAGTGGTTAGCACTGTTGCCTCACACCTCTGGGACCCGGGTTCGAGTCTCCGCCTG
>JAODJX010000065.1:8706040-8743962 GCA_026776945.1 Isichthys henryi | reverse complement strand
ATGTCGTCGTGGGGTTTCCTCCGGGTACTCCGGTTTCCCCCCACAGTCCAAAAACATGCTGAGGCTAACTGGACTTGTTAAATTATCCATAGGTGTGAATGGTGTGTGAGTGACTGGTGTGTGAGTGTGCCCTGTGATGGGCTGGCCCTCGTGCCCATTGCTTCCGGGATAGGCTCCGGACCCCCGGCGACCCATTAAGGATAAGCGGTTTGGAAGATGGATGGATGGATGGGTCCCTTGCACTGCTTAACTAACAAGAAACCAACTACTTTTTTTTCAATGCCAATACGGGAAGCCAAAAAACCTTGACACACCATTGAAATATCGATGCCAAATACATAGTTTTGTGTGGTTTGTTGGGATAATTTGTTCTAGACTAAATGATGTACCAAATACAGTTTCACTCAAAATAGCTTGAAATGGCAAAAAAACACACTGAAATAAAATGACATCATCCAAGGAAATATAGTAGCTGATAAAAATACACTAATATTTTAAATGAAATTGTCAGCTTTAAGCACAATTGACTCCATATCCCTCAGGAGAACAGAAAAGACCAGACGAGGTAAATATTTTTCCTTTTTTGAGTAAAATACCAGCCCAAGTCACCATGCCCCCTTTGTCATCATACTAGTTATCATATTATGTCTCACTGTTTACTTTAATTTGACTTATTTTTACACATTCTTCTTCACTATTAAACAAACTATTATTCAGAAATACTCAATCCGCCTAGTAGAGACTGTGTGATTTTACATTAAATATCACAAAACTAATTTTCAAAGATATTTTTAGACTGTAACTAATGATGACCTAAACTACGTTTGTAATCCTTTGAGCAGACAGATCTTGAGTCTTTCTCCTGTTTGTTCCCTTTCCAGGAACAGTCATGCCAGTGATGGGAGACACAGTTTCTGAAACTGCAGCTCTGGCTTCGGAGCAAACGACAGAAGCATGGAACCATAGAAATGAGCTCTTCTCGGACTTTAGGTCTTAGGTGTGCATTGGCATTTCACGGATGCGGACAGCAGTTGCCCTGAGTCATGTGACCTACTGATATGTATTTGCTGCATGTATTTAAAAAGCATGAAAATACACGATGCTACACCTGCAACTGGAATCCAAGCTTTATGCGAGTCGTTCATTCCCTAACAAAAACTGGAGTCAAGCAGTGAGATTTTAGAAAGAAACAAACACTTAAATCTCATTTCTCTCCTTTCTCCTAAGCTTTTACATACTTAAACAGTGATAATAACTAGCAAAAAAATTATGCATGAAATCACACAAAGGAGACTTTTATTACCTTTTTTTTCCCATCAAAAGTAAAAATATTTACTTAGATAAAACGATGTGCTGAAATGAATTCATAAATGTGTTAACTTCCAACAGTGCACATTGAACATCGTCTATATTCTAAGAGCAATTAAACGTAAAAGAAAATATCTGACACCCATAACCGGAAATGTTATTTTTTGGCTTAGAGGGAGAGTCCAGGTTTGTGGTTTCAATTTTAATAATTTCATTTGACAATTATTATTTTTTTTCCTTAGGCGTTTAACCATGTTTTTACAACTGGTGCTCATCAGGGGGGAGGGGGAGGGAATTTCTGCCAGGAATTTCTGCTCTGGTCACATTCTCGAGCACCACTCCTCTACTGTGTTTCAGTCTTCTCTCTGTCCTCTCCTGATCTTTGCAAGCGAGTTCCCTTTGGTTCCCTTTCTGGCTGCTTCTGTACCACCTCCATTGAGTGGAAGTCTTTGGGTGATATTAAAGCTTCAGTACAGTGGAGATAATAAGATCCTTCTCTTCACAGCCCACTGGAACCACTGCACATCTCGGTTTGTTTGCCAGATGTTTCTTAAACCTTTCCCAGTGCATCTCAGTCACACAAATACGTGCTGCAATGATTTCTACGCATGTCTTTCAGTATCAAAAGAGACGTCTTGCTTGTCATACTCACCGATAAATGTTATGGCGGAGCATGAAGACTTACAGACAGATTTAATTAGAAGGGAAATGCAAATCACAACGGAAATAAAAGAATCACATGGGCTCAAAACAGAAGCAGGTGGGGTATAAGTCGTAAATGTGTGGTAAACCTACAGTAACAACTAAGGCAACGAAGAGGACACAGGAACACAGAACTAGAGTCCAGAACAAAGGCAACACTGAACAGCAAACACACATAGGAACTGAACAGAAAGCTACACCTAATGAAACACAGGGGAAAAAACGAGATGGCCAGCGACACCTGCTGGCCAAAGGGGAACAGGAAAATGATGGGACCAATCATGACAGATAAACTTCTTGGACATTGCTGCTGCAGAACCTTTAACGGAACAATAAACACCCTTCCCCTGGACTTTAACCTATATCAGTATCCTTCAGGATCTCACTATGGAGAAATCATCTGAGCCTCATCAAGCATGCAGCATGTGATATTTTCTAGTTAGTTTACTCCTTTAATTTGGTTCTGCAATCTCATGCTAACTTGCAGGTATGTTCTAAGCCTCACACGTGATGAGGTTCATCTCGATTTCACGTGGAATAGCATGTAGGAGGGTTAGGAGTGGAGCTCTGTTACTGATGGAACCCAGACCATTAAAAAATGGATCTAAAAAAACCTCTGATATATACAACAAATAAGATAAAAGCAGAATGCAGAAGCACTCCAACAGAAGACATAAAGACAGACGTGTTCCAGGCCTGCTCTGAAACAGTGCAGCGAAATTGAAAATTAATGAGAAAAGGAATTGAAGTACAAGGCCAGACACTTCACCTCATTTCTCGGTCTGCCAGAGGAAAGCAAAAAAAAAAAAAGTGGAGAATTCAGTCAAATATTTGCAGCAGAAAAAGATCTGATTCAACTCCAAAAACCTGCTGTTTTTATAACCCAAGCATGATGATTTACTCACTGCGTGCTCGAGGCAGATTCAAGTCAAACCTGATCAGGACTTTGGGTTTCCTATAAAGCCTGTTACTGAACACAACTGAGCTTTTTCTTTTTTGGGGGCACTGCTGTTCTCTGGATTAATAGTGCTCAGCGCCATTCTGCAAGAACTGTCCAGTGGACTTTATAGGGAATTGTTGGTCTGTAGTTTAAATTAGGCATTTCCTCTGCACAGCTGGGTCAATTATTTTGCATTCCTTTCAACACCTGGTTTTCAATCAGGATGAAAGTATAAACATCATGACCAAAAATGCACTGACGGGCCGATGCAGAATACCTAATAAGTCCATCCATCTACTATCCAGCTGATTAACCTGGCCAAGGTTGTGGCTATGCCAATCAGTACAGGGCACAAAATACAGATATACCATTTTCAATATTATGATCTGTCATCAGATATGATAAGCATGTGTGCTATAAATGGGACAATATACTTATGCATTTCTCATAGAGACTGCAAGAGATGGCCAATGATGAGCTCAGACCAAACCGTAGGTTCCCTCCATAGTTTTACCAGGGGTGCAGGCCTGGAGAACATCGCTAAAGCACATCACCAGTCATTGTCAGTCTCTTGTGAAAGAATATTCATAAGGGTTCAATCCCACTTCCATCTGATGTCTGGGCCAACTCTTTTAAGTTACCCAGAAGTTTCTAAAGGGAAGACCTGAAAGTATGAGACTTTTTTTTTAGTGCTCTAAATCTCACCATGACAGGTCCACAGCGATCGTGAGCGGCATGTTTCCATTATTGGTGCAAGAACCATTCAAGAACCTAAACCCAAAGGCGATGGAAGGGGAAATCCCTCTGCATCCACCTGCGCCTCATTCTTCAATTCCTCATCCATGTGTCTCAAGTTTGCGTTTCACGAGACTAAACACAACGTCTGCCAAATACCGTCTGCACTTGTGTAGCACGGAAAAATGATTTTTTTTCCTGTTTTTTTTTTTTGGAGCACGGCTCCACTGGTTGCAAACTCCAGTCATAGCCTTGGGCACCACATATGCCACAGATTTTGCAGTCCAACGATGCATTTTTCAAAGCGCAGCATTTCCATAGTCAGTGGAAGTAGAAAAACTTACTCGTTTTTTTCCAGGGCGAGGAGCAGCTGCTCACCCTCAGCTTCAATCAGTAACTTCAATGATGGCGGGTGACTCTGCAGGTGACACAGAACCATCCAGAACGATCACATGGTGCCCCGCAGTCTTGGTGAGACAGGAAGCATGCAGGCAGGAAGCATGACAGCCTTTGAAGATAACAGCTTTCTCTTCGTGCATGAGAGGCAGACTCGCTGTCCAATCATTTTTTGAGGATGATCTGGGGTCTTTTTCATATTTGATGATAGCTACTGATTTTATTAATTAGGCATCTACAGTCAGTAATGAGATACTAATATACAAATCGTGTGGAGAGTCTTTCTAAAATCCTTAACTATAAAATTTATGATATTTAGCGGACACTTTTATCCAAAGCGACTTTTTTTTTTTTGATAAAGTGTAGCCAGAAACTCACCGGAGCAACTGGAGGCTAAAGGCCTCAATCAAGGACCCGGCAGCAAACTCACCTGTGAATTTGAACCAGTAACCTTCTCATTTTAGATCCAGCATCTTAACTCACTGAATCACACACTACCCACATGCTGTCCCCTAATTTAGACAGAAAAAAAAATGCAAATTTGGCATAATTTATTTATTCATTTGTTGGTTCAATAACTTATTCGAGCATGAACACGCGAAACGGAGAATAGTTTTGGCTTTTCCATGTCTAGACGGGAGTTTAAGAGATTAAGTATCCTCGATCATGCTATTTCTCCAAACATGTACATTAGCTCAAGGGAAGCTGGAGACGGGTAACGGTTTAACCATTCAGTTTTGTCACCATTTACGGTGTGCTATGAAACACACTGCAAAAGATCCAAGGCAAAACGCCTGAGGCATCAGAGCATCCAGTTAGGCCGGGGTTTGGTGGTGTCACACACGCTTGGGGAGCTTTTGGTGAGTAAAAACATGAATATCTGTGCCGCTGTTTTTGTATAGCATCACCAAAGGCAATCAATCTGTTCCTCCCTGTCAGATAAAAAAAATTGAATCCGGAAATGCAGTCATTCCCAGCATCAAACCATAAAATCTAGTTGTGCTACCCAGGCAAATGAAAAAAATATGTACTTGCACAGCACAAAGACAACCGGATCTTCTTTTGTAAATTTATGTTAATTAGCATGTACTCTGGCTACAAAAATAAATATAATTATTGGCCTAGTTATGTAAATGCAGCTCCTGCTAGATAATAACAACATATGTATGGCATTTAAGTTAAAACTAGACTGTCAGCATTTGCTTGATACATTTCCCCCCAAAAAGATCTGTCAAAACAAACTATTTAGCATTTCAGTAAATCACTAAATGGCTGCAGATTTCCCTAGGCATATTCATAGCAAGTGTAAATTCAGTCAGGCGCATTAGAAATTCATTTAGCAGAGTCGGTGTGTTTTACTGGAACGCATTCCGTGATTCTCAGGTAGCATTTTTCCCCCTTCGGTCAGAGCGTGAAGACGGCTGCTTGCGAAACTCAAAAGGTGAAACTCACTATTTTACAGAATTCTACTTCTGATAGCCAGGAAAAATTATTTCACATTGGAGGGTATTTTTTCTTGGAAAGTCCAGTCTCCCTTTTAGGTCCTGCTAGAAGTGAACTACACCCATTTCTCTAATGTCTGGCACATATACACACTACATACAGACAGACTCTGAAATTCAAATATTGCATTAATGTTCCAGGCGAATGAACTGCATTTCCAGAGCAACAACCCATTTCACTTACAAACTTCATGCTCAATTTGTAAAATACACAAAGGGGCATGAATACTGAGAGGAACATTCTGGAGTTTACAGCCATAGTCAAATGTTAGAAAGAGACAGACATTCCATTACGGCCAAAATGAAAGTATTAATTTTCCCAGTACCTAGCAATCAGTCCATGATGCTATTGATTATTCATTTTTCAATCATCCACTTTCCTTTTCAGCCTTTTTTTTTTCAATATTTATCCCTTCAGATGCATCACGATATAATCCCCATGCATTGGTGATTTGTGCAATGGTGGACCTGGAGGGTGTGGGATATTATTTGTGAGTTTTTATAATCCTGTGGCTTCCAGATATGGTGCAGCTGGTGCCTGAGCTGTTCAAGGGACACGCCAGCATCGAATGCCGCACTGGGGGCTAATGAAGGGTAAGCCAAACGCAATAAACAATCGGAGCTTTGGACTAAAACAGCACTTTTAGCTGCGCCTGACAATAAAGATTTCAGTGGATGTTCTTCTACCAAATAATCCTATTGTTCACTCTGACTACACTGGGTACTATTTCACAGTATCACTTCACCATGTCGTTTGCTCATAATTGTGGACGCAGTAGGGTAGTTATTAAAAATATATTAAAGATAAAGGCATAGGAACAGAGCATGAAGCTAACCCAACCCCCCTCGGGGGATTGTGTTGTTTTTGGCTAGTATGGGAAGAGTGAGTGTAAATGCACTGTGTTTGGACTCACAGATATTTACCATAGACTGGAGATGGCTGAGTGGTCTGAGTTTCCCATCCTGCAGCAGGAAAGGCACTGTAGTTGCAAAGTTGTCCAGTTTTCTGGATGTGTGTCGCTGCTTCGCACCATCGAGTCGATCCCCTGTTGAGCAGAGCAGTAAAAGCCGTTTGGACTGAGAGGAGACTTATGTGTGACCTTGCAGACTGTGAAATTAGACTGACAATTTTCATCCTACTCGCTGGGATTTTTCAGATCAGCAGCGGCAAGATTTCGCCAGCCGTGCAGCCCTGAAAGACCCTCTCTGTCGATTAATGGTTCACTACTCTCCTCTCAATCAAAGAAATACAGAAATTGACTTCAGATGTCAAACATGGTCAAATTGTTAAAGCCATTCATTTGGTATCTAAAATGCATACATCCCATTTACATCAAAAGATACAGGTTTACAAATTTCTGCCTGTCATTTATTCATTTTTTGGCAGCTTATCATATACTTTATCCGTCCAGCCATACCACCTGCTGTTCAGACTAGGTAACCCCTCTGAAGCTAAGCAGGTTTTGGTCTTGACCTGGCCATCTTTTGAAAGAGTAGGAGTGGTACTGATGCCCTGTCTATAACTGCCCACTGTGGCCCTTTCAGATCTAGCCTCCTATATCCAACTGGTGAATTTACCACCTGAGCTACTGTGTGTTGAGCGTACTGGTGCAGAATGGCTCCTGTTACATCATCCAGGTGGGGGCTACATAGTGCTGGTGGATGAAGTGTCCCCCCATTGCTTTTGTAAAGTGCTTTGGGTACCTTGAAAAGTGCTATATAAATGCAGCATTTATTCAACTCTTGCAAGTTTCAAAGGCCAGGATTCAAATCCCCAGCAGGTGTGAAGCTACAGTGCTTCCATAAGAGCCACAATGGCACCCTTTCACAAAACTGCATGTATTACTGAAGTAATTCGGTTTCAGTTGCTAACTTGGCGCTAAAAACGCTGGACTTAAACCATCAATGCCTTCACAAGTCAAACATCCAGGCCCACTACCACCAATCTCTGTCCCTACCCTTGGCTTCTCTCTATCTCAGTGCCATGCCTTAGATCCATGTCTTACCACACTGCCAAGACCACAGAAAGTAGGGAGTAGCTGCAGAGGTGGCTCCAGGCAATTTGTTTCATTTTATATGTGTGCACAAGCCACTGGGAACACTGCACATGGACGTCTACCTTCTGCTGAGGGCTCCTGCCAGTTTCCCCTGACCTACTTCCTTCCATATCTTCCCCTCAAACCACAAGACAGGTCCCCTTAAAAAAAATGGCTACGCAGCTTGTGCTCTCTTACAACATTCCGCAAGAAAAGCCTCTTCAAGATTCTGTTTCGGGTGGCAGCTCTGCAGCCAAATTTAACACAGACTAAATGGAAAACAGTCCACAAACCATCTAGCCTGTCACTGGCAGCCCAGAGTTTAATTTTCTCACAGTGAGGCATTCTTAACTTTTAGTATTTTTTTTTTTGAGTATTTGTCTTTCCGGGCCGGGAAGAAGGATTTCAGCTGACTTGGTATTTTCCGCATCCGCAAGTGTGCCTGTATGTGTCTGCTGAGTAAGTTAAAAGGCAATAAAAATGAGATTTTACTCTTAAGCAGCATTTAGGAGGATGGCATATCCTCCAAACTGCATATGCATTATTTGAAAGTCACAGAGCAGGTTTGTTGTCTGACCTCTCACAGTGCAACATTCCAATAAAGGCAGTGTCTGAGCACATTCTTATCATTCTTGATGTACAGACATGGCTTAGATTATTCTATCACCTTCCACCAGACTCCTTCAGGCGTCTGCCCTCTCCTGCGTCTCTCCAGATCCAGTTCGCCCAAGTCCACTCAGCTTTCATTCCATGTGGCGTAAACCCTCCACAGAGTCATCACTGAGTCTGCTTTGCTGAGAACTGATCCAGGGTCAGTCATTCCAGCGCATGACAGGACCCAAATGCCAAAGAGGAACTGTGTGGGAGAGCAGAACTAGCAGCCGCTATCAAATTGGCTACATCTCTCTTCACGGAAAGAAAACTCAGTTGTCGGGTGTACAGACTTGGGATTACTCCTGAACTAAACTGACCCAAAAAACCAACCATGTTTTTACCATATTACAAAGAGCATGTCAGACTGTATGATTTCATCTCCTCGTCTGTGCCGCAGGTTCATTGTCCACATTTTTCTATGCGGTGTGATTTCAATCTGCTTTGAAGATCAGGCAGACGACAGCACATTTGTTATCCAAGTGTTTAAAGCATTACATCATGCACAACAACTATTACTTCTCAGTGGTTAAAGTTGCCACTATTGTAAAAGTGGACCTCAGATCTCTTCACCATGAGTCAACAGTAGTTTGCTAACTTTGGTACAATGTGGTAGGAAAAAGCAAAGGCTGATTGTATAGTGGCTGTTTAATAGAAGCCACAGACTGTAACTTGGGTAAAATAAAATATATCATGGATTCAAGTTTTTAATAAAGATTTCAACAAGGCTGATTCATTCCCTCGCTGGCATAGCAGCTCTGGTTGACGGATTTATTACATTTGCACAAAGAAAAATGTGAATATTATGAATTTAAAACACAGAAGGAACTTATATAACAACTTGTCCCTTGTTGCTGTTTCAGAAGATGAAGAATTGATGTTTCTTTTCCATGGGAAATCAGACTGTTTTGTCTAGTCATTTTGAATATACACACGTCCACCCAAAAGCCACAGGCTCCATCGTATATCTCTTAACTCAAAGAAAATGCCACTCTACAAGAGTGCCGAATGACGTCCCAACCACCCTAGTTTTTGGTGGAAACAACCAGAAATTCAATTCTGGCACGACTTGTACATTACGACTCAAAATTAGTGTTACTTGCCTTGGCTTTCGCCAAGAGAACCATACAAAGCTAAAGATGAAGTCAGTACATCACTACCGATGTATTTTAATTACAGAATATGCATTGCTTGAAAAAATGCCAGCCTCCTTCAAAAATAAACTGGAATATGTTCCGCAATACTGGGTACTCCTCTCTTTTCTAAATCACCCGGTGAGGTAATGCCATTTTGGTTTAATTTTCTGATCTGCCATCAAAGTCTTGACTTTGGCAAACTCTTACTATCACTAACATTAATAAAATTAATTCTCCATTTCTGTGTATAATTACTGACACAACTCGATAACCCTCCCCCCTGTGTAAGTATCATTTAATTTTCACTTAGTCACTGATCATTATTAGTTATCTAGCCTCTGTGTGCATGTGTGCATGTGTGTTCATTGATCTCTCTGTTTACCATCCACATTTGACATTTGGCTCCTCAGCAGCACTGAACAGGAATAACTGAAGGAACTAACCAAGGTCTTTCCTCCCCTGGTCCTCACTGCAATCTGCATACGCTGATTTTAGGTCCAGCTTAGTTAAGCTTGACTACAGCTTAGTTCATAATTAAGCTTGACTAAGATGCATAGTGAAAGAACACACTACTTTATGACTTGGTAAAACTTAATTGCTCGCAAAAATATGCTGATTAAAAAATGTCTCATTAATATTTTTGAAAGTTTATGAGATATTAAACGGAATATATATTTTATCAGTCTTTTCATGTCCAATGTCAACAATCACATAATCACTCAGTCTCGATTATTTAAAAATGAATCAGTCTTAAGGGACAAAGAGAAAGACATTAGAAACAATCTTTCTGTTTATTGTTAACATTTGTTTAAAATATTGTAATTTATTGTATTTTAAATTCAGATAATTAAAACCATACCTTCTTTGGGCATAATAAATGAATTATTCAGTTGGTACAAAAATCTGAAATGCATTGGGCCATGACAGCCAAGGTTGGAAATGCTTCACTAAGAAAAGTTCAGAGCAGGATAACAATTTTAGCATCAACCAACAGCGAGTGAGAGGTGGCAGGAAGCATAAGGGGGATGACTGCATGGAAGAATAAATGACAGGAAAAACGCTGCTTTCCCTGGGCTGAAGCCTGTTCAGCGAGGGAAAAGCAGCTCTGAAACCTCTGTGACGAAATGGGCCTTAATGAGGACGCACAGATGCATTGTGGGAGCTGAGATGGATGAGGCCACTCCATCACAGAATGATTCAAAACAGCCATGGGAGGGGGCTCAGTCAGCCCCACGGACCAAGTGCTTGAGGTGCAGCCCAGGAAGTGGCCAATTTACCTTAATGGTTATTGTCATTACTTCAGTAGGCAGAGTTACCCTCTGGAGGATGTAGGCATTTTCCTAGTCCACCAAAGAACTGAATTGTCCAGTTCACTCACTCATCTATTTTTAAAAATTGTAGCCTTGGTTTAAAAGGAAGCTTCAATAAAGAACAACTATTTTACAACGACCCACTGTAAAGCACTTTGTTTATTGCAAATGTTTCCATAACACCAATAAAACTTCTGTTTTCCAGAATCTCCTTCCATTTGCTTCCTCTTGTTTTACTCATATATGCTTTACACCTATAAATTACCAAACACAAAACCTTATTTCAGATCAACAGGCAATGACACCAACTAATTAAAAAATATGTTACGAACAACCTTTCCACTGAGAAGCATTGGAGCACTAGTGGACACCCATTAGCACAGGAGACTGGGTACACAGATTGAGTTTAATTGTTCCAGCAGCATTTCCTGAAACTCCATTTATGGAAAAGGCAATTGGAAATGGTAATTCTCCATTCTGTGCCCTCCCATCAAGGGACATATCCCTACCAATATTGCGGGGGTACCGTGTGTTTATGGGGGGTGGGGGGGTTTGGGGTCGATTTGGTCCAAAAGTACGCCCTTGCCTCCCACTGGGAAAGTAATTGACCACAGCTCTGTTAAACCAAATCCGATTTCATCCAAGACATTAAAACAGTGTTTTTAAGTCTGTTTTTTTCCCAGTGGTCCCCCTTAGTCTGTTGTTTTCATTGTATAGGGGTCTATTTAGGTCCCATAAGAGAGAGCAGATGGCAGCAACGGCACGTGCAGCTATAGTTAGCGCAAAGGATCGTGCTCAGTATGCAGCAAGACATGAAATGTTGTACGATGCAACAGCTGGAGGTGTTAAAATCCATCCATTAAAACTGGCGGCACATAGCCGCACCTTGCCATTGGCTGATCACAGCAGCAGACGGGTGTCAATCCTGGACCCTCTCCATTCCAAACATGTCGGCAGGTATAAAATGGCAAAGCAAGCAAGCGGACATCCTGCACAAATCAGATAGCAGGAGTAGCCTTTGCATAGTAGCAATACTGCATCACTAATTCTTCTCTTCCTGGAGTCTTACGTGCCCAACTCTCCATCCTCCAAAACAGCTGTGGAAACAGCAGCCACTTTCCACCTTCTTCTTAGCAGGATGTTACACTTGTTCCAGGCTTTTATTCACTGTTTTCATTCACCTGCACCCGACTGGCATGTGTTTCCTTTATTTCCAGGCTGCAATAGCAATATCTTACAACCCAGTTTAATAAAAATATCTTTTTTTGTAAGTTGTACTTAATTTCAGAAAATCAGAAATAACAGAAGACTATGATTTACTCTCTTGCACTTACAGAATGGCGCCCTCTATTGGAGAATAATGTTCACTTATTAATCACTGCTAAAAGACATCGTTGTTTGATACTCCTGTCACATTATGATGCCTTAGAGTGATGCCCCCGCCCCACACCCCCAGATCATGCTAAAACATAAGGCCCCTTTTCTTATTTCATGCCCCAGTAGAGAACATTTGGCTGCTGGGACTTTCCTTCAGCATGAGATTCACAGCTGCCTGCATGCTGCCAGAACAGAGCAACGTAAAGGCCTTTTGATCTGGACCTAATAAGGGATTTCATTCGCAGAGCCATATAACCCCTCCCTGACTGTGGAGACCATGTGCTTGGACCTCAGGCTGAAAACTGTAGTCACATGTCATCAGTCAAAAAGCTTGTGCGTTTCCGTAAAATTATATTACAACTTCAGAAGAATTTTAGTGTAATGGCAGCCATAATCCACATATGATGAAATGACATTGATTCCATATCAGATAAAAAGGTTGAAACAATGTTGATCTTCAATCTTTCGCTTTATATCAACATTGAATCGAGGGTTTGCCACCATCAGTTTTTCAATATGGAAAATCTGATCAAAAATCTATTCAATTTCAATGGTGATAATTTAACACTGACCATAATTCAAGGCATTTAACTGTAATTCAACATTGAAACAATAACATGATGTTATCTGGGTATCAAGTTTTCTGGATTGCAAATTAGACACATTTTGTGCCACTAATAGGCCAAGAATTTATGATTATTGCATTATTAAGAGAATTAATTAATTAATTAATTAATTAATTCTCTATACCACAGGGGTCCAGACTCTGTTTTTGGAAATACTTTAGCTTACTGTCTGTAAACAACATGAAATATTAATATACATAGACCTGCCATAATTTTGTCAAAATTATTAGTAATGTAACTATTGATCTCTGTTTATATATGAATACAGCTATGCGACACAAAAACTGAGAAAAACCTCTGAGTAACCCATTGAACAACAGGGTTATTGATGGCTACTGTGCACATTTAATGTCCCCAAAAACCACCTTTAACCAGCACTATGACATAAACGGGAAAGCACTTCAGGAACAGCATCCATTATATATTTCCGACGCTACAGATAATCTAAGTGACTTACTCAAGTGCATTACTTCATAGGCAATACACCTTTCCAGCTTTAAATCTGTTTCAAGGCAACCTTGGAATAATCGAGATAATGCTACCCTTGAAGGATATAATTAGCTTTCGGTGTATGAAGTGAATCTCCTCTCCTGTTTGGCAGAATCCTACAGGGGGGTAAAGTAAAAGTACACTGCACAGCGGCCCAACTTATAGGGACCCGGGACACAAACATTCTCCTTGTGGGTTTGGGGACACATCACTCAACTCCTTAGCACAGAATACTGAGAGTGCATCAAGCAGCCTAAATTAAAGAGTGTATTAAAGTGCCCTGTTAGCTATTACTGCTACAATGGCGCATCCCTGCTTTGTGTCATCGCCCCATCTCACACGCAAAAAACTAAATCTAAGTAATCTTATTCCATTATTTTTAATGCTGTTTCCATTGTTTTTCAACTTCATTGCCTGACATAGCTAAATGTTATATGTTTCTTCAGTGGAAAACCCAGCTTGTGATTTTGAAACAGTACCAAATGAAAAGGACCCTACCTGCTCTCCACCCAGACATTTTTTATCTATAGTTTAAGTTATTATTCACATCTGCTAAATCTTCCTCAGTTCGCCAAGATATCAAGCATAGAGTTGACTAGAATCGGCTCATTGTTCTTAACTCTCTAATTCCATCCTTTGACAAATGATTATATCGACATATCGATAAAGGAAAAAAGTTTCATATTTCGGCTCTACATGCACCCTGTCCAGGGTGTCTCTTACCGTGCCACATAATGTTCAAACATCTTACTCCTTTTATTGTTTCACACAAAGCAAATCGAGTTCTGAGTCACTGATATTTAAAATAAATGAAGGTCCCACACCACAGTCCCCAGCCGTTACTGCCCAATAAATAAGAAGATCTGAGACCTCTGGAGATGATACAGCAATAAAGCAGATGCGATAGCCTCAGGCAGCACAAGACATGGCAGGGCACGCCCTGAATGGGGTACCAGCCCATCACAAGCTATACAGTATACAGACACGCTCATACACTACATTGGGTAAGCTGTTGGGAGATAGATGGATGGATGGATGGATGGATGGATGGATGGGTGATATTTATAGCCTGAAACCACCCAACTCAGATTCTGACTGCTCTCTTTTCAGTTTGGAATCTTTGGTTTCAAACACCACAAAAATCAGTTCTGAAAAGCACTCCGTCACACGTCTACCACCCTACACACCTGACGTACTACAAAATTGCACTGCCGTTTTGAATCATTGCAGATTAGATCTTCATTAGCTTGCAAAGAGGCCTCACTCAGAAATTCTCCAGGTCATGTTCATACAGTAGGTCTGACTCTCATCTCCACAAAGTAAATTCTGTGTCCTTTAAATACCTGATCACTTATATCACTATAAATCAAACTGATAACCATATCGTAAAGTGTATGAAAAGAACACACAGTGCATATAGCATGTGGGACATTGATTAAGCTTTACGACTTCTTCGTGATGAATTTCATAAAGTCGAACACCAAAGCTTACAAAACTCCAGCATGTAACGTAAGCAGGAAACGCTCAGAGAAGCTGTTCTTATATGTCTGGGGCGTCATCAGATTAAAGATTCTTAATTTTAAGGCTATTTATTTTGTAATCATCAGATAATAAGAGGCTTAACTTTAACTATTTATTTTGCAAAAGTTATATTTTAGGTACGCTTCATTAGTTTATAATAATATCGAAAGCTGGTACATACTAAATCATTCCTGATTTGATGTTGTGTAAATACTGTAGATTAAAAACCTGTGAAAATTAAAAAAATATAGATTTTTCTCAACTCACGGAAGTCAGTTAAATTCATTTATACTTCTTTCTTCCATTACATTTGTTACTGTACCACAGTCATATTCACATGTGTAAGGGCCTAATCCTGGAGCAGTTGGTCTTAAAACCGAGTGACTGTCTGAATAGGTGTAATTTTTTAGTATTGTCTTGGCTTGGCTTTCGCCTTTTCCATCACACAGCCATCAGATCAACTTAATCTGAACAGCCCTGCGGGGTCTAAGATCTTCAAATGTGATTTTAGTGATTAAAGTCTCTCATACAATATAGTGCAGTCATACTTCACTGAAAACACAGATAGCATCTAACTCATACAGTATAATGATAAAAAAAAAAAATCATTACTCTTATAATGATCGTTCAAGCTGACTCAATGACAGTAATGAAGATGAGGGATCCACCAGCTGAACCTTTCACATAATTCGAGCTAGTGAACGAACAAATACTTTTTTGGAACTGTGAATTTATTGCAGCGATCATAAAATAAAAGCGGGAAAACGTTAATAATTTAAAACACAGAAATCAGTCACTATGTTTGCATTATGCTTTCACGGCCATGATGCAACATGTATAAAGCACTCGTGTAAAATAAGTACCGAAAGATGTTGGCCGACTGACTTGTATTCAGTAAATACATGGCTAAACACGCATATACCTCAGGAACTGAACATGCATAGCTCTTGACAATTAGGTTACCGAAAGGTATATTGCCATACAGTTGTGTGACAGATGACAGTGTCACAACTTCATAATACATGTATTTAATATTATTAATTTTATTGTTATTATTATTGTTATAGGTCATTCGACGTAAATAACCTTACCTTCAGGTGGATTGGCTAATGTTATGCCAATTAGTAGTAAGACAATGTGCAGTGCCACCAAAAATGCAAAGTTTTCAGTCCAGCGCCAGTTTGACATGCTGCCTGCCTCGGTAGTAACTGGCTCTCAGATTGTATCACAGCAATTTGACCATAATATACAGAGAAGTCACTGATGGGCAGGACGCAAGTGACTTCCTGCAATACGATCAAGTCCAAAAAAGAGCGAGGGGAAAAAAAGAGGAAAAAAAGTAAATCTTGGCTAGATTATACTTGACACTGATAACTTTTCAGCCAAAGATGCAGAAAATACGAAATGCTTTTTGAGAAAAAGTATATACTTCCGGAGGTTTGAACGATATATGACAGCGAGGGGAAAGCACAACTAGTACAGAAAATGTAAAGGACTAATGCAGTAGAAATCTTGCTGGCAAATCTGACACTGCTCACGATCTCTTAACAATGAAAGTGCCTTGTTCGCCAGAAGAGCCAACATGTGCTTTGGCGAAAGATTCCGCATGGTCCTAAAGGCAGGATCAACCCCATACTTTATATTCCAAATAACTGTTGCATAAAATAATGCTTTTAATGATGTGGTTTGTGTTACATAATTGCAAAGTCTTAAATAACAAAAATCCAATTTGTTTTAAAAATAAAGAGTGTAAATGTATTACTTCTGAACCGAACCGGTATTTAAACTACGTTTCACAATACAGTACATAGTTTTTTAATTAAACATTTTTAATAAAGGATTTCTTTATTTTGATTCAAATTAAGATAAGTAAAGCAATAATTCAAAGCATTATTCAATAATGAAGAGCATTTAGTAGCATGATAAATTTTCAGAATAAGCAATTCTTGCTGAGATTCAGATCGTCCTGCTAGCAGGCGGCACCCAGCGGATGTCGCTCCTCTGCACAGCACATGTGCCACGGTAGTGTGGGGGCTGCAGGGGAGACATGAACTCTTTTGTACAAAGAGATCGCGCAGACTGTGCTGCTTGTGTGGAGAGAAGACAGAAAATGCTGACAAAACCGCACACCAGCATTCATGTGAGGTTGACTTTGATAAGCAATGTATTTGTTTAATTGGACTAATACCATAAGTAATATAAAACGCAGAATCACTCATTAAAACATTCTTGGTGGAATTTTACTATATATATATATATATATATACGATTTATAAGCTGTCCTCTAATTTACGTGCTATGGGACATCGGGATAGCCCGCAAATATTAAGAGAAGCATGAAAGACTGGGTTAATTATAAAGTTGCAAGGGATTAATCCTGGTTCTGAATCTCCTAAACACAAACTGAATTCGTGCATTGGGGCGCTAGGTGTATCCAAGTTGTTGGTTGCAGCGATTCACTGGAGGCTAAATAACTACTCACTGCCAATAGAGAGCCACCTGACAATATACTAAGAAACGCCAATGGTTATGCCCCATTCTCCTTTTTTATTTATTTATTTTTGAGGCTTTGGGAAAAGGTTTGCTTGACATTTGACATTATGGGTTGTCAGTCTCATTCCAACACAAGCACCTGCATGGAGCTTGTGAAGGATTCCGCCAGCCTTGCGGGCGCCAAGATGAGACTGACGACTGTCATGTTGTGATGCGGTCCCAGCCGTGAGCCGTGAAGAATGATTGCACGAGTTCATAGCGCTACTCGGCCGTAATCCCTTCACAGCACGTTCATCCCAGAATTACGACTTCAGAGCAACCGCAGCATTCAGTCACATCTAATTCCTTGCTCAAACAATATCACTATATCTCTCAAATAATATCTCCATCATCCATCTAATTCTCTGTCATCCAACCAATTTTACATATTGCCTTTTCTGATATTTAATTCTGAATTGTAATCCTAGATAGGCTTGTCACTAACTGGAAGGCTTAAACATTGAATTTTAAACTGAAGCTGTATTCTAGTGACAGCGAAGACTCAGATTATGTCAGACAGTCTTCTTGTCTTCTACTGGAAACTGTTTTATTTTCATTTATATTTTTGTTGTCAATTCTTCCCGCGCAAATTCTTGTGGCCAAAGAAAGAGATCTTCACCATTTTTGGTCCTAGTTGTATACGTCTTGGTCGTACTCATTCCTGTATTTTAAAGGTTGATGAAATCACTAGAAGGAATGTCCTCATCATTTCAGTTTTAGTTTTCTATTTGAAAAATATGTAATTTAACAATAAAAACTAAGGAGGTATCTTAGCTGGTTCAAAGCATTCAAGTCTCGGCGAAATCTTTCCTAATATCCTGCTTTTGCAGAGGTTATTTTCCACCAAGGTGAAATCAAGTAAAATGCATTGAAATTATGCTTATTGCATGTAAACCTTTGCTAATATTAGTGCCATCCAAGATAAACTTACAGCCTAAGCTACAGTACCAGGGCAGAACGTTGTTTAATGGACTGTAAGTCTGGATGTTTTAATTGCTTTCAGAATAAAACACACAGGATTTGATTCTACACTCATGCCCTAATTAAGCGTATGGCGTCTGTTTAGTCTAATTTGTAGTTCCACAACTTAACATAATTAAATTTTCACATTTTGCTCTATGCCTTCTCGTCTTTTATTGTCAAGAATATATCTCTAGAGGTCCATTAGCTTGGAAATAATATTCTGACTTGAGTATGAATATTAATTTGAAAAATAAAGTATAAAAATAAAGTAAAGCTGATTATATGAGGATTTTTGCAGAAATGTTTATTTTACAGAAAAGGCTACAGAAGCATATTGTCATTATCAGTACGCTGTTTAAATATTTATTCTTACGGTTACGTCAGTGCTCAGGGGACTTCTAATTACCACAGAAGAGCATAAGGCAGCCACAATATTTTACACAAAACTACTTTAACTGTATATGGACACACATACTGAAAATGTAGAAATTTATATACACAAAGAAAATTTGAAGGTTGGACTGTTTTACAGACTATATACATCAGTAGAAGTATGTGAAGTTAAGAAAGATCCTTCACACCTTTGATTAAATTACCTGCTATATTCATTATGATATATAAAGCTACTAGCCGATGTATTACTTAGTTGCGTAACATAGTGGCCTGTGTATTAGCACTCATTAATTTTAGTTACATAACACTGTAAGTAAACAAACTTATGTACATTTGCATTAATATTGATATTTAAGTACCAGATGACACATTCAGATCAGATGAGTTCATCTAATCCAAATACACCTACAGTAATTTAAATTTATCGCGCTTTTCTGAGGAGCAAGCAAGAGCTTGTAATGCATGCGGCGTCGTCTCAATGGTCAATTGCTGGTAAACGCGTTAACCGTGTATGTCAGATGGGTAAGAGCGGAAAAGTGACACATTTCATTTTCAGGTTTAATGCACAGCCATAATACATGAAATGGTGCACTTATTTTCATTACGAAGTCGTGTACAGGTCTTCTACAATTCAGTTACATCCATTTCCCACCATATTCATCTAATACGCTGGAGAGAGAATTAAGCAGAAAGGACAAATTACTCCAAATTATTATTTATTAAGCCGAATTATTTGGTGACGCTTTACACTAACTGCACCGTCATTATTCAGTGCACCTTCATAATGCATTCATAAGCAACATGAAAGTATTCCTTAACATCCTAACATACCTTAACAGGTGTAATACACATTAATAAGAAATTATATATTATAACAACAAACATTATAATCATATTATTACATAATGTTTGTTATTAATGTATTTGAAAGTTAAGGCATGTTAATGCATTCTATTAATGCATTATGAATGCATTATGTTGTATGAATGCATAATTAATGCTTTTGAAGGTGCAGTTATTGAAGAGCGTTACCAATTATTTCAAACACTTCAGGTGCCAGCTGCAGAAAAGGAACTGCAGTTCTGTACATACAGGAAGAATGTACTGAAAGAACCAAACATGTGGCACGTCTATTTTAACCTACAGGGTACGGCATCAGTGCCCTGTTTTTGTTAAGTTTTAGACCAGCTAGGTGTAAAATGAAAGATTTTTGTCAAATGATGTTGATGCAGCAAGATGCGGTGAATTTATCTCCGACAAACAAAGGGACATGAATGGATCCGACGATTTCACACGTCCCATCAAATAAACACAACTGCATGTGTCTGGAGAAAACAACTGTACATGTGCCAGTGTTGGGCACTTTCATTCATGACGTGCTGCACCCTCTGCCTGGGTCTTATCCCATGTTTTGAAGGCAAGGTCCTTGGCTGAAAGTCCATCACAGCAGCTGGGTGCATGGGAGCAGAAAAGAAGAATTATCTTCTCTTCTAAGTCTTCTTCAGTCATGAGTTCTCTGAAGAACCTGTTGTAGAAGTTTCTGTAAAAGAAAAATATCCTACTTGCTCACAGTGTACTATACAGCATATAGTTTAATACATACATACATATAAAAACACCTACATTTTTTGCATTTTAATAATCTCCAAACATGACCTTTTTTATCTAAAGCTATTTTATGGTATCACTATCAATGTTTTCTATGCCAATAAAACAGAGAAGGCTCCATGCTGATTTGCGCAGTAGGATCGCGATCCATCCATGCCAACTTGCAAGAAATGACCTTTTTTTAGCTAAACTTCCACTCATCCAGTCATACAGGATCTGAACAAAGAAGCTGTTTAATACTGGCTCATTTTTATCAGGGGGAGATCTGATACTGCCATTGCCAGTCTGTCAGTCTAGCAGACCGTGCACAAAGCCTATGAGGAAATGTTTCGGCAATCTGAAAGTCAAACTCGGACTCCAAGCAACCTTTGCCTATAGAAGTGACTCAGACGCATGATATCCCAAGGCCCTCTGTTGAAAGAGACCAGAGGGAAACATCCATGTCATCCAAAAAAAACAAAAAAATAAAATAAAATAAAGAAATAACTTGAGTGCACACAGAACAGCCTGGGGCGCCCTTATCATCTAGGGCTGTTTCATTACATCTTAGCCTTGGATCATGAGATCAGGCCCATGGATTGTTGCGTATAGCTGTGAGGAAGAGCGACTGGTACGAAACAGCCCGGCAGTACGTTTCCGTTTCACTGGATTTCTTTAGTAGCTTCAACCCCCTTTCTGTAGCTAGCTAAAGTTTGTCAGTTGAGGTCCCTGTATTATACAGACACCTAAAGAGCTACTTTAGGAATGTAAATTACCTGGCAAACAAGAAAGTCGTCAAAAATGTATATTTTTCTGACTGGGGGGGGCGTCGGTGAATTTGCTCTGTGTTAAGGTGACTGTCTGATTGTCTTGAATGGCTTGTTGATCACGATCAACTGGTTGCCCGATAAATAAAGGTAACTACCAGCAGGAGTGTATTTTAAAATATAATGAATTGTATGTTAAAACAACACACTGGTAACATTTTTAAAAAACAGCTACAACAAAATTCATTTCCATATAACACTTTGTCCTTTTTAATATGGGCACGAAGCATTAAAAATGTGATCAGAAGTGAAATGGTGACCTCTGCTGGAAAGAGAGTGAATACAAAAATCCAGGTCCAGTTGTCGTTTGTACTTCATATGGAACCAGTTGCCATAATTTCTCACTTGGTCTGATACAAGCAAAGAAAAAAAAAAAAACTCTCAAAATTATAAATCTGCAAAATTCCAAAAGTCCAAGTTTGAAGGGATGTTAGTGAAAATTGGTGATTTTAAGGTTCCCTGAAAACTTTTGGCCAGTCAGATTTGGACGTCAGTGAACTGACAAGAGAATTACTCCTGTCTGACAACAGGTAAAAAATGATACTGTCCCTTCTCTGCATGAAATGTGAATCCCGCACAGAAAAGTTCCACCTCTGAAACTGAAAGCCTGCCTTTCGTTTGAGTCTGCCCGTTCGTACCAATCATTTTATTAAAACTGACATCTACAGAAATGTACAGACATACACTCATAAACATAATGCATGCTAGCATAAAAATTACTGCACATCAATTCTTTTAAAGGGTTTTAGAATATCTGCAGTGATGATATTTTAAATTTTAAACAGCAATAGCTGTTAAGACCGCTATAACTGCTGTCACACGTACTGTTTTATAGGTATGCCACCACCTGTGGAACATAATACTAAAGTGTCTGAATTATTTTTGCACAACATGAGAGCATAATGGAACGGCTGTGCTGTGTGAATGCGACCATTAAAATTTTATTTTAATTGTCTGGTCACTTAGAGTGATTATAAAGAATTCTTGATTCCACAGCAGAATGTCTCCGGGAGTTCTGAAAACAAACTTCACATCTTTCTTTGCAGTTCCAATCTTTCCTCACAGCTCTTTAAAGAACTTTTTACAGATGCAAAAATCAAGGTTCAGTGGTTTTAGAAAGTCCTCCTTTAGAGAGCCCAAACTAGGAAAGAGATAGGTCAAAACGCCTTACCTTCTTAAAGAGCTCGACCCGAAGTCTATTGGTCTGGGACATTATTTTCTTTTTCTCTTCCTCCCTCTTCTTCATGACTTCAGGCAGCTTGTTGTATATCCTGACAAGATATTCAATCAAGAGATGGAGGAGTTTGGACACCACTGCGAGGGAGGGGTAGTGTCAGGTGCTGTTTATCGTCGCTGCTCATTCAAGGTAGGAAATCTCAAATCAAGGCGTGTCCCTTCGTTGAGGCGAACGCTCATCACACATCAATAACTAGCCAATAGCATCACAAAGCAAGTTCATTAACTATCACTAATAAAGCTTGTTTGTTCTCAAGTCAGTCAGTGAAGAATTTAAAATTACACTGATCTGTGAGTCATTCCACAGAACCTTCCAAGTTAAAAGCAAGTAGAATAACATGAGAATCATGTACAGTAAGTATGTAACATCTACATGCGTGTAAAAGTACACAGAGAAAAGAGCATGAAACCGGGTTGAGGACTGACACACCGCTTGGATCGGCTCTGCATCTCCTTCCCTGAGATGATTCTTTCCTTGGGTTTGAAAAGTTTATCTGGAAGCACAAACAGAGCCAGAATGGAGGTAAACAAAGATGTGGTCAGAACATTTCTTCTCACTGTATAATTTTATACCCTGAAATGTCTGAACTGGCCGTAATCAACACATCAGTTTAAAAAAGCACCACATTTAACCAAATGATCCTCTAAGACAGTGTTTCTCTATCCGGTCCTTGGGGACCCACAGACAGTTAATGTTTTTGCTCCCTCCTAATTACTTCGGAGTTGAGGAAGTAAAAGCATTACCAGTTTCAGAAACACTGCTATAAGACAGGGTTTCCCAATCCGGCTCTCGGTCACCCGCAAACAGTCCACATTTTTGCTCCCTCCCATCTCCTGGAAACACGAGCTGTCTGGCAGGGAGCTGGGAGGGAGCAAAAATGTGGACTGTCTGTGGATCCCCAAGGACTGGGTTGGGAAACACTGCTCTAAGATAGTAGTGAACATTATTTAGTGATTACACAAATGAGCATGTTATAACCGAGAGTGAAGGCTTTGAAGTTGAGCATTAATCAGTGAATTGTTCAGCCTCATTAAATCACTCTCAAAATCATAACTGAAGGAAAATATGTCCATTAGTCTGTTACCCAGACTACCTGGCTTATTCAGAGAACTGCAATACTCATATTTCACCAGCAGAGGAAACTAAATCCAATGGAATCAGTAAATGCTGAAAATCACACCGACAGACTTATTAAAAAGAACATTCAAAACATAGCAATATCAACATATAAAAATGCTCTATAAATACACATCGGGGGCAAAAAAAAACAAAATGTATAAAGTTTCGTTATTCCATAGTATAAATAATACTAGTGTAGGACTAATTAATAAAATGGCTTTGTGTGTGTAAGAAATACCAATATGAATAATCTGTCACTTCAGATATGTACAAAATGAGGAATCCATTAAAGGGCAGTACCGCTCAGAGGGTGGGGCTTGGTGTATTTTCTCCTTCGGTGTCCCCGTGGCCCCCCCATTTCCTGGCCTGGGGACACAGCAGACCTGCGCTCCAGGGCACATCGCTCCAGGGCTCGCAGTCTGTCCTGGGAATGACTGATGAAGTCTGGGCGAAACAGCTCCAGGGCCTCCTACACCATAACCAGACCTCATAACCCACTCATCTGCTGTTCTTTCCTCAGGGCTGGAGAAATTCATAGCTCAGTAGGAAGGAAAGACTTGCGAGAGCTACTGTATACAGCAAGAAACATACTTGTTGAACAAAAAACATTATCCAGTACGGTGAGTCCAACAATTATTAGAATATTATACTTATATATAACCAGCCATTTTTTTCAGCAGAATAGAGAGAACTGTACTTAAGAATCTTTCCCTGGCTGGAAAAATGGCATATTCTACACTGGAACAGAGGCTGAAAATCCAAAACATCTGGATGCTCATTCAGGCTACAACTCAGGTTAATCTCCCAGAAATAAGATTTTGTCCAAAAGCATTATGACTTGTGAAATCAAATGATTTTCTACACAACAGATTCCATTAAGATGCTGGTACAGTTGCCTGGGGACGATACTGTACCCAATGTACACTGACCGTTGAGTCAGATAAGGAGCAATTCAGACTATCCACCGTTTAGCTCTTTATCCTGGTCAAGGTCCAGTGGTGCCTGGAGCATTTTTGAAGCAGCACGGGGCACAAAGCTGTGTATTGTGCCTCATATGGCACAAACAGTACATGCATACAACTGCAATCATACACTGCATGCAGTTTAGATGTTCCAGTTAGCCTAGCTGCTTGCGTTTGGACTGCAGGACAAAACTGGGAAACTGAAAAAAAAAAACAGGCACATACACTGAGCATAGATGCAACTCAAGTCCTCAATACTAGATGGGTAAGACAAGGGTGCTACCGTGCCAACAAGCAACCTCTTAATTCATAACAATAATGCCACAACCCATAGCAATCATAAGATCCTAAGAGAGTCAACAAAATAAATATAACATAGCTATACTTACAGTAAGTTAACAATTAAAATGTTTAGGGAACAGTACTGTGGGCGCCTTCACGGTCTCGCTGATACCCACAATAGTGTGATGTGAGGAAAAGGGCCGTTCAAAATATTTTCCCTTGCCGTGATTAAATAGGGCTGTTTGAAGCCACCATTACACAAAAGGAGATAGAAAGGGAGCTGGCTACAGGGACAGCAACACAAGAATGATGATACATCGAGCCTGAAGAGAAGAAATGATGATAGGAGAGCAGGACTCTTGGCACAGACGTCAAACTGATATCCCATTTACTGGGAGTCAGAGAAAACAGAGCAGGCAGAATGTGCACAATATCTACACATGAAAGGAAGGAAAGGTCAAACAATTCAATAAAAACAAACAAACAGTCTCTCTCTCTCTGACTCTCGATCTCTAGACCATTGAGATCCATGCCCACCCCCTAGTGGTCACAAAAAGAAGTGCACCATTTACGATATCAGGAAATGTGATTAATATGCTACCTATCTGAAATATGACCTAACTTGGTTCTTACTGTGTACATTTTGAAGCTTGATATTCAGATAATTTTTACATCAATTTTAATATAAAGCCATGAATATATCTAGATTTAATTTAAGCCTACCCTGAGAGTAAGACCATTCAGAGCAGTCTTCTGTGGCACTAATTTCCAGCTGGACTTGACAGACAGGGACGTGGCAGTCTTTGAAATGTGGTCCACGCTCCACGCAGTGTATGAACCTTTCAGAACTTTTCCCTGACCTTGCGGTGTTCTCCCAGAATTCCCAGCATTCACAACTGCAAAAAAAAAAATAATAATATTCAGATGCAAATATTAAAAGGGCCAATTTGAAGGTCCGAATGCACAATGAGGCTTTAATGGAGTGATCGTCAGAAAGCCACCATCTGGCACAGAGTTAATTCTGTGCCGACCCTTCTGTGTTTTCTGAAGGTGACTAAAGGAAGCACTTTACCTCCCTCATGCTGTCAGCTGGGCCTCCTGCCCACCCCTAGGGCTCCCTGCTGATTTCATCGCAGAGAATCGGAAGGCTTCGATTAAGTTACATTCAATTAGTAGAAAAAGACTGTAAATCTAGGTGCTGTGGCCAGAACTATATTGTGACCACTTGCATCTAAAGATCATCAGGTCCCTGGGCCCAGACAGGCCCGTAAAGGGTGACCTCCTTACTTGTCCTACTTTGAGCCCTCGACACTAGTATGCATCCCAAATCCACTGCGATCTGATTATATATGTAAGAACAAGATCATTTACAGTTACTGTGGGGGTTGTGTGTAGCTCAGCAGGATTGGCTGCTGGGGTAGTAATCAGAAGGTCATTGGTTCAAATCCTGAACTCAGCAAAGCATTTTCACTTCTAGGCGAGGCTCTTAACCCCCAGCTGGTGCAAAAAATCTGTAGGGGGCGATATACACCAGCTTAACTGTTACTTGACCACCTGATGCTGTGTGCTGTTTATTTCTTGGGAAGAAAATGGTACACAGGTTATTCATATGTAATCCATAAATGGCACAATGCAGTGTTCAGAGGGCTTAACCTGAGTATTACTATTCCGATGATATGATGCAAGGAGAATCGATACGGAAGCAGCACCGTAAGTGTTACACAAGTGCTCTCCAAAGCAGCATAACCCACACACCTTGGGCATCGCCAGTTTCCCCTGTGCCCCCTCCACAGTTACGGCACTGACATGTCTTCTTGTTTCCAGCTCGATCTTGACTCAAAACCTCAGCGGACAAGCGCCTTGACTCCGACAGTGACACTTCAGATGTCAAGCAGCACATGTTTAAATCCGAGGTCATGTTGTTAGCGGAGTCTTTAAGTCTTGAGCTTGGCTGGGTTGATGCTGGAGATGCGGAGCCCAGTTTGAATTCCAGACTCCCACGCACACCAGGGTAGCCTGACGGCCTCCTGGGTCTTTCCAATTCATTTCCCCTCCCTGGAGGGTTCAGGGCTTGTCTGTGAAGGGCTGTACTCTGAAGGCGCAGTGACAAGGTAGATCTATACGGATCAGCCTTGCTGGGCTCCATGGTGCCTTTCCCCAGCGAAACAGACAGTGCCCTGTTCAGGTACAAGACCGAGTTCACAGCACTGACCGACACCTCCAGACGACTGCAAGTCCAGTGGCTACACTGCGCTGAGGACTCATAGAAATCCGAGCTATCCTGTTGCCAGAAGTCAGAAAGGGCGTTCTCCTTGTTCTCTCCGTCGGTGATACTTTGTCTTAACTCAGGAGCTCTTGTTTCACAGATGTTCTGGCCCAAGAAATAGCTTTGCCTGTGATCTGTCATTTTTACGCTGGCAGGCTTCCTTTTACTCAACAACGGCTTGCTGTCGCAGTCTACCATGGAATATCCCTGGGCCATAGTAGCAGAGTCCTTGTCCTGGGCCAAATGGCCACCATGAGTTAAGGTCGGGAATTTGGGTTCTGCGGACGAACACTCCAGGGGTGATTTGTTTGTGGTCTGGGGCACCATGCGTGCTGAGAAGGTGATGGATGAGAAGCCCACATTTGGTGAGCCCTTGGCATCAACCAGCGGTAAATCCAAGGGAATTGGACTCATACCAGTGGACTGCGATGGGTTTGCTGTCTGGAGAACTGTGCAGCTCAGAGCTGGTTCCAAACTACTTTCCCTGTGAGAATAATCCTGCTGAATACTGCCAGGGTGAACAGCTGATGCCATTTTCATCTCCTTCCATCCTTTAGAAAAACTGATCTGGCTTGACAGGTGGCTGCTCTTCAGAGAAGCTACGTCGTCCTTGTTGGATTCCTGCAAAAGGGAAGAGATACAATCACTAACTCGGTGAAGATCCTTTATAATCTATGTTCTTCTGTCACACATATCAAGCAACTGTAGTTTGGAAAAAGCCCCAGTAGTTGTCAGCATATCCTGCGATAATTTATATTCTACAAATTACAAATTAACAATGAGATTTAAGGTTCCAGAGTGAGAATGTGGGTTGAAAACTCTGAAACCCCCCGGATTAATAGCTGTTGAGGCCAGTACTACAGTATGTTTCCTAGAACAAAACAGTAAAGCATTAATATTCCTGCTGCTATATACTTGTAAGGGACATTAAATCTTATTGCTGCAGTAAGGAATATGGATGTGTAAATAAAAAGAGAAGCAACACCAACATCCACCTTCCCACCACATCCTGGGCAGGGTTATGGAGGAGGCCAGAAGTACACACACACACACACACACACACAAACAGCAGAGGACAGAACTGAAATATTAAATCAAACCTGAATGTACAAGGCAACCGTGCTACTCACTTATCGTCCATTACACCCACCCAGAGCTACAGATCACATACAATAAGTAGCAGGAGGCCTTGAAACACAATTGCATTCTTCATAACTTTTCAAAGTCACATACAAAATAACCAATACCAGCTATACAAAAAAAATGAACTTACACTGGATTACTAGGTTTCTTTACACAGAGACAAGGATTTCGGTTAAATACCTACGATTCTAATGAAATTTACCGGAGAACAACGGACTGCTCAGCCCATATCAATAATCCCGTAAGTGTTATTTCCTCAATTTTTATAACAAATTCTTTAACAAATACTACACACAATAACAGACGCAAGCCAATATTATAGCAGCAGGCTGTAAAATTCCGTTGAATTAGCAAAACTATATATTTCAATAAATTAGCCTGCGGCATGTGTGCTAATTGCTCCACATTTTTACCTCTCTGATACTGCATGACACTGGTGAAGGGATCCTCCAAATGCGGAATCCCGTGAAGCTGTCGCGCGCTCCTGCTTCCTTTTCGTCTGCATAACAGAAATCGATTTTGCGGTTTTAGTCTGCACAGGAATATATATAAATATATTCATTTAATAATCAAGTTCAATTTGGCTGCCAGTCTACACATAATAAAAACCCATTTTGCGTTTGTCTTTCTTTTGATCTGGCAGACAAGAAAAAAGTATTTGTAACAAGGACGAAATAAAGGCAAAAGGACCACAGAAGTCGGGAAAAAGATCCGCACTGACCCTCATTCTCCTGCCAGTTAGTGGCTATCAAGTGTCGCTTCCTCATTTTCCGACAGAAGTAGGTTTGTAATATGAGCAGTTGGTTTCTGCGCGATTTCTGTGCGCTGTCACAGAGGCATTTTTACGTTTGAAAAACACCACAAAAGCGATCTAAAATCGGATTTCACGAAGAAAACACGGAACAGACTAAAGCAAGAGCTTGACATAACTTTGCGGAACATTTTAAAAGCTGATTTCATGCTGTTTATTGCTGGATTGTAACCTGGTTGTCTTCTATTTGCGCCTTTACGAAAGTTATTGAAACGCCCTAAGTTAAAAATAAATGCAAATGCAAAACATGGGATTTCAATAAACTCGGTGAAAGGGACAATGTGAAAGATGTACTATAATTGTGGTTTAAAAATAATTAATTTTTAAAAAGAATGAAAATATATTAGCTAATTTCTGAAAGTGTTTTCCGGCGGCATAACGCTGATGAGGTTACGTCTTAATTAACTGAGTTTCACTAACGGGTTTGTTAATTATTTTTTCTTGGGAAAAAATGCCCGCAGCAGCAGAAAACATTTTAAATGGCAGCTTCCCTGCTGTCAGCGTCGATCGCCATATGGTGCAATGGCTGAGAGATGCTGATGAGCGGCCAGTTTACAGCCCGTTTCCTCGTAAAGTCCTTGATAGTCTTAAATACCGAGGCTCCGTATCAAAAGGCGTGTGAAAAAATGCGTTGCTTTATGATGCTTGCATATTTGCTGCTAATTTGTAAATTGTGTTAGACAAACTAAATAAAATAAAAGGTTAACTTAAATATAAAAGTAGTATTTTATCCAATTAAAGCGTTTGCTCCGATAGGCCTACATGAATAGACATTTTCTGCACCAGGAAAACAATCCAAACTAAATATTGTCTTATTGTGAACATTGTGAAAATTTACAATTTTGCATGCATGTGTGAAAAATCATTTTTTTTTTATAGGTGATATTTATAGCAAAGCCTCTGGTTGGTTGGAGCCTTATGATGTACTGCGAGGAATAGACGTGACTTTGTTTTAGATGAACTTCAGTTTTGGGCCGTTCAGATTGATGCCACTTGTCTTGGCTTCCCAGGTATGACATAAATGTTAAAAATGGTAAAGAGAAGCTCGTGCCTGTTTATTTTAATTGTGTCAAATGCCGTTTTTTTTTTTCTTTTAAATTCCCACTACAACAAATGATGTTTATGAATTTCCCTCAGTGTCAGCACTGTCCAATGGTCTATCAGATTTGACCTGTTCTATGCTTCATTGTTGCTCCTGAAAGCAGAGATTCAGTTGGTAAACGGCGCCTGACTTAGATGGAATATGCTGTGGGGTTTGGGTCAGTATAAGAGCAAGAAAAACTAGTTAATAACTAAAAAAAAATTCAACATAATTAGATTGGTCTGGGTTGGGGGGGCCAGTGTGATAGACTTTCAGGGGGCCCAAAACCTCTAACAGCCCCCCCTAACTACAGCAGACAGTATAAAGTACCCCTCCAATAAATTATTATTGGAGGTGACAAAATTTAAAGATATAGTTTATCATATGTCATTTATTCATGGATATCATCACCAGCGAATTTCCAAAGCCTGTCAGATGAGTGGTGAAATGTTTCGAAGGTTAAACATCAAGCCCACTTCATGAGATTAATCATTCCAATATATATTTTATCGTGTTGTTTTTAGTAAGTAGAATATTGCAGTAGACAGTCAGACCTACCACACCGTTGCCCTTCTTCTCTTAGCACGTTATTGGTGGTGCTTCCTTGTTCCTGAAAAAAACATAGGGCATGGAACTGATTCAGTCACTTAAGTTTAATGTAAGTTTCATAATGATAAAATGTGTGATTTATTACAAAGCGACGTACTTAATGTAACATGCGTTTCCTTCTCTTTGCCCTTTTCCAGGTCTCTCCCCACATGATCCCAGCTCATTCTTTATTTTACAGTAACTGAGTAAATACACCTGAGGCAGAGTGTGTGTGCGTGTGTGTGTGTATCGCTGATAAAACAATTTCCTGGGAAATAACTTTGCATTATTTTAAAACTCAAATGAGATAAAACAATGTATATGTGAAGATTCAGTAAAATTTTTCCATTTTAACACATGCTTCAGAAATTAAGAAAGAGATCTTGGAGAGTAAATATACTGTATGTGTGTTTTTTACAAGGTCAGCATTTTCATTAAGACATTATGTTGTTTACAACCATTCTCTACACTCTACCCTTCAAATGTTTATCCCTATAAAGCAGTAATGGTTTCCGTACAAAGAATGAATGTTATCTCTTTAGGCTTGTGTTCAGGTTGTAATTGCTACTTGTATTCTGTTCTATTTTTTTCCTTTCATCTTTGGTGAAAAAAATAGATACATCAACCTTGAGACAAGCCTCATAGTTACGTGTAAAGCCACACACATACACACACACACACATGTGCACAAATAGGCCAGCAATTTTGATGCTTGGAATGCATCAAACACTGGTAGCTCTTTGTTCTTTAAAGCATCATCTAAAGCAGGGGTGGCCAGTCTTCCAAAAAGGGCCGTTATATATGCAGGTTTTCACTGCAACTCCATAATTAGGTCACTAATTAGAGGACTGATTGGCTGAAGAGTCCTCACATCTGGGTTTGAACAGCTGACCTAAAGGTTATCCCTGAAAACCTGCATAGACACCGGCCCTTTGCGGATAAGACTGGCCACCTCTGATCTAGGGGGACTTTGTCTAGTTAGTGAGCTTTCAGTGTCTTTCAATCTATATGAACCACAGCGACGTGGGTGACTTTTCTGTCACTAAGGTTACAGCCACATAAAGTCACTGCAGAAGAAAATATGAATATATGAACAAGGTTGGTAGGGTTGCAGTAATTAGCATGAACTTCATGGAAAATGGCTTATGTATGACTGGACTGGTTAGACTGGAAATCTAGGGTGGGGGGGGGCGGGGTCTAGAAGCTTATGAAGCCTTAGAGTTACTCAAATACTCAAAACATATGCATTCAAGTAGCCAGTATTATACTGTTGACTAAAGAGTAGGCAAAATATAATCAATTAACCGGTTTATATTCCCCATGTGGCTCAGGGGGCTAAGCCTGTGTGCCTGTGATTGGTTGTAA
The DNA here is from genome assembly GCA_026776945.1 of Isichthys henryi. Taxonomy (NCBI): domain Eukaryota; kingdom Metazoa; phylum Chordata; class Actinopteri; order Osteoglossiformes; family Mormyridae; genus Isichthys; species Isichthys henryi. The sequence goes on along the minus strand of JAODJX010000065.1, from coordinate 8,712,077 downwards.
GGTTGCCGGTTCGAGCAAGACCCTTGACCCCCAGCTACCCAGGTGTCACAACAGATGACTGCCAGCTTACTCTGTTGGGGGCAGCATAAAGATGATTTCTCCACAGGGATCAATAAAGTATCTATTATTATTATTATCTAATATAGCAATAAGATAACTGCTAAATAAGAACTGAAAAAGTGAACTAATTATTGTTTTAATTATCCCAAGGAACACATTAAAAAGGAAAAACAGAAAGATATTGCAAATGTACTAAAAAGTGGCAATATTTAGGATCATTTTATCTGTACCTCTACATTAAGTCTGTTGATAAATGCCACTTACAGAGTATGCTGAAGCATGCAGTAATTGCCTTAACAGATATGAGAAAAACCCAGTGACTTGCAGTGTAATCCATAAGGAATTTCAGCATTTACACCTTGGACTCGCAGGAAAGGTTCTCACATGCAGAAAAGGATTTCATAAGCACTTTCTTTGTTTTGCTGTGAGCATCACTGCTTGTTTGTGTACAATTCTGTGAGCATAAATTCTCCATAGAACAGATTCACTGCTTTGGGGGAGATAAATCATGTTGCTTTCCTTTGGATGAATGCAATTTCATGAGAGAAATGTTTGCTATGTGTGTATGATAATGCTGAGGACATTTCAACCAGTTTGCATGGATATGTATTTAACAATAGTATTTTAAATCTGAGTGATCGAATAAAAATCAAATTAGCCAAAGTTGTTAAAGGTTTGGTATATACATTTATTGATAACATGATTGATTGCTTATATTTGCTTGTTATACAGTATATACATTGCTATTCAATAATACAGCTAAAGTAACGGCTGATTTATGCCAGTGTGGGAATACAGTATATTTGAATAAAGTTATTAGTAATAATAAAAATAACGATGTTTAAGTCACTTCTGCTTTAAAGACACAAAAGAACGAAATGCTGTTTTGCATATCCAATAAATTTATAACATTTAATAAATAAAATCAATTGTCACAGCATCAGTAGTTAATAAATAATGTTTTGTCTTAAAAAGATTTTTTTTAAATCTAATAAGCTACTTAAAAACAGGAGAAACTCTCTTTTAACTAATGCATTTTTGTACGCGATACTCCGAGATTGTCCAGAGAAGTAGCAGTATGAGACTTACCGGAAGGTAGAGGTTTTCTGCACTTGCACATATCTTGGAAATATCACAGACAATCGCTGTCCTCTCAACTGGCAGCCAGTTGTTCTCAACAGAGGCCATCATGCACAGACTGACCCTCTGTCTCTCTGCTGGGCTCCAGATCCGAGCCGTTGCAATGTGCTCTTGATGGTGCATGTTGGGGCACAGTGTGCCACTCTGACTGGGGACCAGTGAGAAGTTCTAGAGCTGAGCTTCGAGAAGATCTCAGTGCAATTCAGGACCTGGTTATGACTGTTAATATTTGCAGTATAAATAGGCACAGGAATATCAAGAGAAGCTAGATCATTGTCCCACAAGCCTGAGAGGCGATCCTGTCTCCATCCCAGCTGTTGTAGCTACCCCTCAAGCTGTCTTTTCTCGTAGACCACGGATAAAACCTCCATGAGTGATGTCAAGCAATAGTCATCCTTCCTCCTGAGCCTCTTCCAAGCTGATGTTCTGCTCAGAGCACCAGCTGACTTGCAACCTATTGTCCTTTGTGGTTCAGGTAGTGGTTGCCAACTCTCAAATTTCAGAGCCGCCGATGAAGAGCCCCTCGCACAAGTTATTAATGAGGTCTTCTGGTCGTGCGCCTACGGTTGCCAGGAGAGACGGTAAGAATGCATGGCTTAGGAAAACATTGACTTCTTGAAAAATATTCATTTAACAAAAGTGGGAGGTAACAGAGAATGAAAAAGGTGTCGGACTGTCGGTGTCTCCTTAAACGTAGTTAAACATTAAATAATGCCCTTTATATTCCACTGTCTATGAAAATTATCATTTGCAGGGCTCTGGTTGTTAATTACCAACAGCTCTTAAAACCAGTGGATGGCATGTCAGTCATTAATGAGAAATACCAAATGATTATCCTCTATTTTCCATTAGTTTTATTCAAGGATTTTTTTTGAAAGAAAATGTTTATGAACAAGGCGTCTTCAGATAAGTAAATTACGCTCGATGATGACTTTGTTGGCGGCTGTGAAACAAAATGGTGACAATTGCTTGTCATTTTAGCAACAGTTGGTGGTAATTCTCTGTGAAGAGCTGAAAATAATGCCTCAAAAGCCGCGTTGAGTTTCCCAGTACCTCAGGTCTGTGAGGAAATGACCAGTTCCTGTTTACATCTCCAAAGGAGAGAATAACTAGTAAGACCTTATTAGGCATAAGCATAGTTTTAGTTTAAACCACAGCAGCCTCATTGAATTAACAAAATATTTATACAGCGACAGCAGGGCAGGAATTCTTAAGATCACATATTAACAACCAAGTTCAAATCATCCATCCATCCATCCATCCATCCATCCATCCATCCATCTTTCAGTTATTCATCCAGTACTAGGTGGCTTTTCATTACTTAAATTAGATAATTATCCATATTAGATGTCGATTGATTATCAACATTGGGCATGTAGAGCATATGACAGGGAATGTAAGAATTAGGGAAATGAACTTTAACAAAAAGTGACAGGACCTTAATCCTGAATTTTGCTGATACCTTCTTGAACAGGTAATTAAGTATGTAGAAGAGTAGACTAAGTATGTAGAAGAGTAGACTAAGTATGTAGAAGAGTAGACTAGCCGAATAGGTGTTAATGCCAGTGCAAAATTCGGTAAAACTCTGTAGAAGGAATTAAACGTATCCATCCATCCATCCATCCATCCATCCATCTTCTGCATTTTTTTGACATGTAGAGTCACCAACCCATCAGTGAAACATGTATGAAAAATAATAAAATAGATATTGTAAAATTTCCAAGAAGGCCTAGAACTCCCTCGGAATTCCAAAGGCAGCATTGTAACTTTTTTTTCCCCTTTGGTCCTTTTCATTCATGATCTAGAGGCCAAATTTGCCAATTTATTTTCATAATTCCATATTAGAAATATTTCTATCTTGTTAAATATATATTATATTGTACTAATATAAATGCTATTAAAATTTTAAACAACCAAATGAACAACATTAACAACTGGAATCAGTATGCAAAAATCATTGATATTCCAGATAACTATTCCCTTCACCTGAAGTGCAAATCGTTGTAGATCAGTGGTTATGAACCTGTTCAGATCTGCATAACCCCTCGGTGTCAGTGTGAAGCGTCTCCATGGTGACACATTCTGAATGTGTCCCCAGTTTACCTCTTACTGTCCAAAACACTTTGCACACTTCCTGTGGAAATTGGGGCCAGGGGTGCCTTTTCGGGGGATATTTTGCATGAAAATAAAGACAAACTAAGATATTAAAGCATAAATACAGACATTATGAGTCGAACGCAGCTAGAAAATTAAAAAGGTAATGATGGAAGAGCACAAAATAACTCCACAATTATGCAAGCAAGGGCAACAACAAAGAAACACAATAAACTAGAATTTGCATTGGAAAATAATTATAACTAATTCGACTGAAATATAGCAGACAAGATTACACAATGTAGGGACTACAAATCAAAGTAACTTACACAATTTATTATTCACAGTAGCACTCGTATAAGAATAGAGCTCAATTAGCCACATTGACACCCCCATTCTTCCAGGGCTGGGGGTTTGAGTCCTGAATTTTCTCAGTGTGTGTGTTTTTTTTTGCATTTTCTCTGTTGGTTCCCTCCTGCAGTCCAAAGATGGACAATTAGGCTAATCGTCTTATTTTTTTTATTCATTTATTATTTAGGAGACATACAAGTGAAGGAAGCTTGAGATCAGAGAACAGGGCCAGCCAATGTCCCTCCAGCAGTTAGGAGTAAGGGCCGTGCCCAGGTTATCTCAGCACTCTGCTGGTCATAGGATCTGAATCCCCAACCCCTTACAGTATATACAGGCACAAGAATCCCAAATTGACCACAGGGAAGTATGTGTGTGTGGATTAGGGTTATATTACATTGTGGGCACCAAATGTCCCCCAGAATCTGATAAAAACCTTTTTTTTTTTTCACGTGGTGGGGACCATTTTTCAGGTCCCCAGAAAGATCTGTGAAGAATGCAATCAAAAAAGTAAAAAAGTCTCGTATTTTGTTTGTGTCAGGATCGGGCTGGTTGCGATCGCTGGGTGAAAGCGGGTGATCGCACGGGCGTACAGGCGAGCGAGCAGGAAGCAGGCAAGCAGGCAGAGCACGGGGAAAACTAGGGGTTTATTAAGGAGCAAAATGGGACGGAATACTGACATTGACAACATCAATGACGGACAAGGAACTCAGGCAAGACACGGACTGAAATAGACAGGACTGGGCGAAAATAATCGGACACAGCTGGGCAAGATCAGGGAAGTACACGTGGATAATCAGGGGGCGTGGCACGCACGAGGATCAGACAAGCCGGGCATGACAGTTTGGTTACTTACTGTATGGTTAAGGTCAGGGCTGGGTAGAGGTTAAGGTCGTCATGTTGGGATTAGAATTTTCCCCATAAAAATGAATGGAGAGTCCCCACAAAGATATAATTACAAACCTGTGTGTGTATGTTTATAGTAATGGACTAGAATTCTGTTTACTTCAGGCTTGTGACCTTTCCTGCCTCGGATAAGCTTCAGGTTTAATTACAATAATGAGCAGGGCCCTTTGATGATAGAGGAAAATACTTATTTATAGTTTAATAGAAATGAATTTGAGTGACACATTGTTGCCTCACACCTCTGGGAGCGGGGTTCGGGGTCCTGCCCTGGATTTGTACAGTATGTGTGCAGTTTGCATCTCCACTCCGTGTCATTGCGGGGTTTCTTCCGGGTACTGCAGATCCCACCCCCCCCCCTCCCACAGTACAAAACCTGCTAAGTTGCCAAATGGGGTGTGTGCCCTGTGATGGGTTGGCACCCCCTCCCAGGCTGTTCCCTCCATTGCATCCATATGCACCAGATCCCAGCGACCCTGAACTGCTATGAAAGATTGATGATAATGAATAAACATTTCCTAAGAATATGAACATTTTGTTCCACTGCAGGTCCAGTGGCTAAACTTGTCCAGTAGCTAAGCTGGTAAAAGCATGGAATGGTTTAAATTTGAACTCTTCAACCAGTGACCAGTCTATGATGTAACCCTAGCTAGTACTGGGACTCATTTTTGCCTCCAGAACCATTTCAAGGTTAAACGAATGCATTCGCTGAAGTCATTTAGAACATCACTGCAATACTGAGCTGTTTGGTGCTTGCTGCCTTTCAGTTAGAATTTACAAGTCTGGCCATTCTCCACTGACCTCTGTCATTATCAAGGTTGTTTCTGGCCACAGAAACGCATTGACAGGATTTTTTGTTTTTCATTGTACTGTTCTCTATAAACTGTAATGTGCAAAAATCCCTGAAGAGTGACTGTTTCTGAGATTCGGGGATGACCGTGTGTGGCACCAACAGTCACACCACATTCAAAAACACTCATATCAGGCATCTTAGCACTTATAAGGCTTATTCAGGCAATAAGTGAACAACTTGACCTTGTTTGCATGCTGTATGTGTTCAGCTGCAATGATAAGATTTGCTGTTTCGAGAAGCAGGTTATTCACAAAACAAGCATCAATCCATCCATCCCTTTTCCGAAGCCGTTTGTCCTATTCAGGGTCGTGGGGCACAAGTACACACCGTTAACTCTCACAAGCACACACCGTTAACTCACACAAGCAGCCTAAAATAGGCTAAGATTGTCTCTTTTAAAATAAAATTATACAGAAAGAATGAAAGTTTTTCCATGATGTAATATTTTTAGTTAAATACACTACATGGACAAAAATACTGGAACACCTGTCCGTTACACTTACAGGAACTTTTAAGGCACCCCATTCTAAATCCATTGGCATCAATATGGGGTTGGGGGGGGGGCCCGGGGGGGGGGGGGGGGGGGGGGGGGGGGGGGGGGGGGGGGGGGGGGGTGGTTGGGGGGGTAGGGGGGGGGGG
>JAODJX010000065.1:8693194-8703634 GCA_026776945.1 Isichthys henryi | reverse complement strand
CTTCCGGGATAGGCTCCAGACCCCCCGCGACCCAGTAGGATAAGCGGTTTGGAAAATGGATGGATGGATGGATGGATTATTAAGTATGAAAACATGTTACTCATACTTTTTTCCAAGAATACATTGTATGAGAATGCAAGCATTGTTAATGTGGTTAGTGATTATAACACTGCTGATAAGCACTTCACTGTATTGAGTGTGGGTGCTTTTCTATCCACTTAGAAAATTGATTCATCTTCTATATTAAAGCATTTTAAAAAGCTCCATATAGCTATATTTGCCTGTCCAGGGAGTTTCATTGCTAAACAAACAATGTTTTGGCAGATTTATGCTGCTTACTTTAATTGCTCTGTGACTGGGCAGGCACCACCAGAGTGATAGTACCAGACTGTGCTGACCAATTATAAATGAGTTGATTGGACTCTTTTTTTTTTGTTGTGGGCAGAATCTTCTCATCTCCTTCTCTTGTTCGCAAAACATGGTTAACCAGGCACTGCATGACTGCAATCTGCCAGCTAGTCCACAGCTCAATGTCACTTTTGATATCCCAAGTGTGTAGTTGAAATGGATTAGATTTCTTATCTGCAATGAAAAAAGCCATTGGCATATGCTAAGCCAATGGGCATCCTGCGCATGATGACTGAGCTGTGCCACAGTGTGGAAATTCAGGGTAAAAGGAGAACGGGGACATTTCTAAAGCTTAGCAATCATGCTATAAATCTCCCGATCACTGAGATTCTGACTAGATAAGCAGATAGCTTAAAATTCATTTTATTTATTTGAATTAATAAATAGAGATGCTGCATACTTCCACCCTTCTAGCATAAGGGCTCAAAATTCACCTCTGATCTGTGTGTGTGGAATATGAATGTTCTCCCTCTGTTATGTAAGCTCACTTTACGTTCTTTGGTTTACTTCTGCATATTATCAACATGCATTTACTGTAGGTGATTTGGTTTCTGTAAATGACTCATAATGTTTGCATACTCTCCTTATGTTCTCCATTTCTGTGTATGGGGTAAATGGATGAATGGATTACAGTTATTCATTCAGTCAATTTCAATAAACTCTTAAACATATTACAGTATGCTCAAAAAGTCTGCAGATGAAAGGCAACAGTATTATCAACCAAACCACCTGTACTTAAGTAAGTTACATATGAATTTTAATAATATAAAATATTCTTATTGTCAGGACTTGTTTTGTCAGCCCGTCATGTCCCCAGAGGTTGCTGGCTATTCTGTAATCACCTACTTGTTCCCAGCTCCATGTGTTAACCATGTACACCTTTCTCTGGCTTGCTAATAATCGTATGTGTATATATTTGCCTATCCTTGCTTTGCTCCCTAGAGCAGTCATTTGAACTGTCATACAGTAAGTGTGCAGTCTCATTTGGTGCCTTACCTCTTCTGTTTCCCACCTCGTACTGTATAGTAGTTCTGGTCCCTCTTATTTGTTCTCCTGTCTCTTATTTGATCCCACAATGGTTTCTTTCTTTCTTCCCTTTGACATAAAGCCTCCTCATTTAAAAAACAAAAAACCAGCTTGCTCATGGATTGTCACTCCCTCTTAGTGTCCTATCGTGACACTAATAACCCAGTCTTGAACAAAAGATATCTTTACTAGCCTGAATGAACATTAAAACAATAAAAAGCAGTTGGACTACTATATTCAAGTGACATCAGTAATCGTAAATATAACTGCTATTTCTCTATTGGCGTGCAAAATTTTTTAAAAAAGGGTCTTTCAAAAAAAACATCTTCAATTGTAGCTTTCAAGGGATATGAAAAATAATCATTAAAAATGGTCCCTGCAGACATAATGAAGATTGGATTTTGCCCTCCCCAGGAAAATAATTGCCCAGGCCTGGTCTAACCACTTAACCTGGTCATGGGTTGCGACACGAGACACAAGGTTGGGCTTCATCCTGAACAGGGTGCCAAGCACTGGGTGTAGGGCGTCTGAGATTCAGCACAGAATATCCCTAATGCTTGTCAGGGATGACAGCACAATACATCATATTAAACTGAATGTCTTTGGTTTTGATAATCTCTTTTTTATATATAGTATTGCAGTACCAAAGTAGCAAGAAGGTTCCAAAATAAACATCAAATTACAGATTTAAATTACAGCGCCTCGATATTTTGTGACATTACAAGCGAATTTGTATTTACTGAGCCCAGAAACTGACCATGCAGAAATGTATAAGCAGCCGTCCTGCTGTATTTTGGCAGCTCTGCATACGGCCCACGTTGGTGTGTGACATTTAAACAAGACCCAATTTATTCCTGGTTTAGTTTAACATCCACTGTTTACCTGAAACTGTATATTTTACTCGGGACCTTGTTACTACAGTCCTATTTTGCTAAACTCCGCCTCAATGTCATGAGACTTCACAACCCAGTGTGAGCAGCATTACTGTGTATTACTGTGTACTGTGTATTAGTATTATTTACTTCCAGGTTAAACCAGGAAGCAGTTGACATAATGTATTATTTCAGTCATACCTCATGTTTCTTTTTACTAAAGATAAGTCTGCAGAGTACAGTTCACAATACTTGGTAATTAACCTAGATTATGGTCAAGTGAGTATAAATAGGCAAAGCCTGTTCAGAATTGCTTGACACTAGTGATGGAGCTTCTTGAACCATTTGCTGTATTTTCTGACCCCACTAGGTGGTGCTGTCTGTTCAAAAAAGGGCGCAATGAACGCGTCAAAAGTAAACCGAGAGCACGATCTAGTGGGGTAAAAAACATACAGCAAATGGTTCATGAAGCTTCATTTGAGCCTCACTACTTGACACCTTTAGTTTACAAAGCAGCACAGTAGCAATAGTACAGCAGTTACCAATCTCGTCAAGTGAGAAATCTTTGTTACTCTTACATTTAGAATTTACAAACCCAAATAAATGTGTTACTGGTATTTTGCAATGAATAGCAGATTATAAGAGCATTTATTACTTTGGTCACAGTACTTTGCATGCAACCATGAAAACTTACTGTATATGGCAACAATTACAATAATTTGATTATGAAATTAGTTGTATATTATTAAAATTGTATCATTGCCTTTGACATAGCATTTTGTTTCTTTGACATGCACATGCAAAATGTTTTTATGCTACAATTTTAGAAGCTCAACGTGAAATGGGGAAGTTTGTAATAAATGGCAGGGTGTAGGATATATAAGATAACTCTAATTCTAATCTAATATAACATCATTCTAACAGGATATTTAAATGCCTTTACCATGCCGGCTATTGCTATGACATATATTACTAATCAAAGGCAGAACTACTGGAACGAATTTATGTTCTTCTTACAGTTAAAATCCCTTGGCCGGCAAAGTGATTTCACCTGTCAGACCCGGCTTTCTCGATTGTGTGTCACTGTGGATGAAAGTGCCTGCTTACTAAATCAAATGTAAATGTACATATGTGATTTCACTCGAAGGCTGGCACAAGGCAGCTGCGGTTTGGTTAACATCTGCGTTGTGCGCGTGATTTTCTACTCTGCATTGCGTGGGACCGTCCTACACTTTAACCTCGGCTTTACTTTTTCGTACAGGACACAAGCAGCACGCCTGGAGTGAGAGTGTGTGAGTCTGTGGTGGGCAGGTGATAAATATGTTCTATTTCGTTTTTATTATAAGATGGCTTCACAATGTAGTTTTGCAAATTTTTCAAACCAGTCACCAGCCCTGATTGTGAAAAGAGAATGGAAAATGGATGGATGGATCATTAATTATAGTTGCCATAGGGATTCTGGCTTCTTCCTGCTAACTCCTACAGAGTTTCTCTGGTCCTTTTTAATAGGAATGGTGAGCTTGTTTGTAATGTGCCACGTGGTGTTTGGGGTACATCAGTGTAGTGAGACATGTGTGCTGAGTAATGATGTTTCCTGTATTTCCAGCAAGTCCATCATACACTAATACACAGATGGCGAATGTGGGCTTTTAAACATGAGATAATTTTGAAAGTTTGAAATGGATTCATTGAAGTACACGTGACCTTAAATGACTGTTTCTCTCTGCGAATTATTATGTTTTTGGCGTAGCGTATCAGAAATAAGCATGAGAGGGATATGGGAGTCGATGACGAAAACAAATCTGGTGGTCATACCCATGGGAGGGGACTAATTATTTATCCATTTCCCACAATGCGTATCTAGTACAGGGTCACAATCAGCCTGCGGCCTGTCCAAGGAAGCACACAGTGCTAGGAAAAGGGATTTCCATCCACTGCAGCACATGCATATACACAACATGTGTAATTCCGAGGAACGCATACACCTAATCATATGTTATTGTACAGCATGAACACTTACAATGGAGAACATGCTCCAGGCAGATCCAGACGAAGAGACTGGGGGCGATTTCATAATATATAAGCAAAGGTATATTTATGGTGGGAGGAGGGGCAAATTATATAGTAGGAGGTAAACACATACACATATCCGTGCCTAGTGCTGAGCTTCAGGGTAACAGCAGTCCATGGATGGAATTATCTCCGCGGTAGAATTGAGCTACCACTTGGGGGCACTCTTGCTGTGGGGTGAGTCTAGTTTCTCTGCGAGGCAGTTGGTGGCCTCGCAACGATGACTAGCAAAGGGATCATCTTAGATGATTTTCAGCTAAAGGGGAATCATATGAAAAAGCTGAATCTGTTAATCACCAGGTTGTTTCTAAGCAAATAAAGCTGTATTGCATTTATATTGAACAGAGAAATAGAATTTTTATGTATCGTGGTGATAGCTACAGTCATTAAATCTGTATTAGAGCTATATAGAATTTAGTGTCTGACCTCAGATTTAACATATTTAGATATAAATATATAAATATCTATACACACACACACACACACACAAACATATATTTATTGACTGTCCCTGCTACCCAAAAATTTTCAACTTCTCTCACAAAAATAAAAACATGAAAAAAACAGGTTTTATTTTTACTAAACCACAAAGAAATGCCTTTCCAAGAATTGCACACTCTGGTTTCAGTTCTGCTATGAATGGATTAGAATCAGGAAGAATTGTAATTATGTTTCTAGGAACTGAGTGCATCGTAAAGGCTAAATGCAAAAGTTAAATTCATAAAAATAACTCCTTGTATTTCAGACCTTAGCCTTTGAAGAATACATTGCAAATTACTCAGTGTTCAGCATTAACTCCAGCAAGATGCTCCACGTGTATCTTCAGGGTTAGCTACAGTATAGGCGGAATAGGCGGTGGCCTAGGGTTCCTGAATCACCAGCCTGGCAGAGGAAACTGGATGATCATCAGTTTTCTTGGTAGGGAGGCCTCCCAAGTAAAGATTCGCCTAGGGCCTCTGCAAAGGTAGATCCAGCTCTGTGTAGGTTTCAAATGTTTGCTGTACAGCTACTTGAATGACCTGAAGCATTTTGATAGATGGTGCAATATGAGAACACCTCGATTTGTATAAGGAAGTCATTTATTTCATTTAAGTGGAAAACCAAGATGTATCCTTTCATTCAGTAATGTTTGACTGATATTCATCCATCTTCTAGCTGCATATCCATGGAGGCAGGACTGCCGGCTCTCACGCATCTGGTGCGACACTCCTGCATTTCTGATTCTCACGCTCAGGCAAGAAATCTTACATTAATCTATTACAAAGCTGAAATTAGCTTTCTCAAAAGCTTTCTGGCAGTTCGCAAACTGTTACATACGTGTAATTTCGTGTACATGTTTGCAGACTTCTTTTGAATTGAAAATCTCACTCCAGCCAGCCGACCAAAGTTGACAACCTGGTGGAGGAGGGGGCTGGAAGCTATTCCAGGCAGCAGGGGGGCACGAGGCTGGTTAAACCCAGTACAGAATGTCTCTTTAACCATTTTTTGTTCTGAATGTTGACTGTAACTGCACTTACAAAATGGAGATTCATTTTCATGCTGGTTATGAAATGCATGGTTGCTTATGACAGATGATGCAATTAATGTGTGTGTGATTATGTATGTTATTAAAGCTGGATAAAATGACTCAGAAGCAAGTGTAAATCAGTAGATGTGCAATTTTTATTTGGAAGAACTTCAAAGGCTGTTGTGACGTGTTGGACCATGGTTTCTTGCCCTCTTCCTTATTCTGCTTCAAAAGTCTGAGTCAGGCACTGGGGTTGAAAGAGGCGTGATGTTGAATATAAAATGGACTTTTTATTCAAGCAAGGAGGCGGGGGGGAAAAATGTCCTTTGTGTTTTACATTGTAAGTAATGGAGCATCTGGATGTGTGATGGTGTTGAGGATGTGAATTGTGAGCAGTTCCATACTGTAGCCTGCAGTAAAATCACACGTCCACCCACTGAGGTATCTGCCACGGGGTTAACACCAACAGCCTGAGGGAAAGGTTTAGTCAAAGACCTGGTTATGTTAATTGACACTACAAAAACATACTCCAATAGGTATAACCTCCCTTTATCTTCCCCTTTCTTCCATTCTATATTTCATGTTTCTCCCAGTATAAATAGATAGTACTTTAAAGGACTGCATAAAACTCAGTGATATTCCACGCTTACGTGAGCACCTGGGTTACTGCAAATGTCTGCTATTGGAAAGATTTCCTCATATTACCATGAATATCACCATGAAGACTTGTGTAGTTAAAACTAGATTTGAATTGGAAAACTGACTTGCAGTTTGATGTTTTCTTTGAACTATACTCATTGCTTAATACATTTCCTGGGTAATTCAGTATTAGCATTTCCTTGGCATAATGCCCAATACCCCTTTAATTAATTACAGCTTTCAATCAAAGCAACATCACCAGAAGACCAGCTGAATACTAAAAATGTTATTGCTTCTAAAACTGAAATACTTTAAAGGTCATCTAGGGTGGTTTATATAAAGGGGCACAGGTATGAGGTGGTGAGTCATGAGTTGCAGGTTGGCCATGCAAATGGGTGGAGATCAGCACGTCAACAGCTCTGGGGAAGTAGCTGTCCCTGAATCTGGCTCAGTAGGCATGTATAGTCTGGCATCATTTAACCGATGGCAAGAAATGGAATAGACCATATCTAGGCTGAGCTGGGTCAGAGGCAATAGTAAGTGCTTTCTGCAGGCAACAATCATTGTAGATTCTCTTGACGTGTGGCAGCTGGAGTCCAGTGATGTGTTCAGTTGTCTTGATGATGCCTTGCAAGGTTTTCCAATACGCAGCAGAACAACTGGAGTTCCAGGCTGCAATACGATACATCAAGACACTCTCTGTGGTGCACCAATAGGAGCAGTTGTGACAGATAGGCTCTCTTTAGACACTTCAGGTAATAAAGGTGCTGTAGTGCCTTATTGACCAGTGAGAAGGATTGCACAGAATGTGAGAGGCCCTAAATGATGTGTATTCCTGAAAATGGATACTCTCTCAACTGTATCACCCTTTATATAGATAGAGAGATCTAGATGGTCTGATATTAGTTCCTTCAAAGAAGGTAGGTTCAGAAATCTAAACGTATAAAACAGTTCAAAACCATATGCCGTATACTGTATACTTTGGAAAAATAACATTGGGAAAACTCCAGTAGAAAAATTCAGCTCCACCGATCACAAGGAATGAATTCAGTGCCAATTGTGGGAGGTGTGGTGTTTACACTTCTCAGCATTTGAAAAAAATAAAGCCTTCTAACATCAGCACATGCTTTCAAATCAGTCACACTTTTCAAGCAGGCAAGCATTCCTTTATACTTAGTCAGAAGATATAGAGCAAATTTATTACTTGTGAATATATTAAGCAAAAATTGTAGATTCTCACCAGCCGGGGGGAGGGGAATGGTGAATTATGAGTAAAGCTTAACATACTGCCTTAATGTCAATGCATGGATAAATCTTTTTGTATGGATATAATGATGTGTAAAGACATCACATTAAATGACTATTTCCATGCATGGTCATGAAACAGCTTCACTTTCCATTGTGTGAAGCTGAGAGATGCTTCTTCTCTCCATGCTTGAATGCTCTCCTTGTTCTGTCAGTAATGTTCATCAGTGCATGTAATAATAGCCTTTTATAAAGATCTAACAAGCATAAAGAAGAGGATGTATAAGTGATGAACCAACAAAGAATACAGATGACTCTCAAAAATCTCCTGCTCCGGCGTTACATGCTTTGATCTCCAAGTTTCCTTTCATTCGCCAGATTGAAGTTTCTCTGCAGTCTAGTGCTAACATTCTAACTTCCAGTTGTGCGGTGGTCTGAAGAGCTCAGTTATGTTGATTTTTATTTATTGAATTTTTTTGGTAAAAAAAAATATATCAGATTTTACAGATTTCCACTGTTATGTCTGCTGGCGAGATCTGTTGAATGAAATCAGCCTGCATTCGATGCCCCTTCCATAAGCCTGACAAGGAGAAAGCCAAAATTCATGTGCTACCAGTTTGATCTCGTTCCATGAAGCTGATGAAACCTTTGCTGGTTTCCTGCGTAAATCCATATTGAATTTCTCAAACTAATATTATGAATGGTGCTGAAAAAAGAAAGTAATTAGAGCTGAAATGACAGTTGAACACTCATTCCCAGAGCTCCCATCTAATGTGTAAATCTTACATTAGAATATTCAGCCTGGCTGTTCATTGCTTAGGATTTATATCAATTTTCTACAGCCAGATGCTAAATAAGAACGTAATGATGCTCTGGCCAGAAGGGTTTTGCTAAATATTTATGACTTTTGGGTGGGAAAAAAAGCATGGAAATAAAATTCGAAGTTCACAGTTTTCGTTTTCTAGTCAACTGAGCATACAGTGTCAATTTGTTAATTATTCATATAATAACTATAAAGAATTCATCAATGGATGCCTAATACAGCCCAAACTTGGAATATGTTGAAAAGGTAAAGCTACCCTTCATGGTATAAGGCTATACTGAGTCTTTCATAGTGCAGAGAAGGAAAATACGGTATCTCAAATAGCCAATGAAAGATCCTATTGATCTGTTGAGCGTTACAAGATGCCAGTCTAAAGCAGCAGTGATGCTCTTAAGACTTTTCACACTAGGTTCTCTGTACTGTACGGCTTGACCTTTACTACAAGAAGATAACTCTGCTAAATGTGTCAGAACAGTAACGGACAGGCGCCGCAGACCCAAAGCGGCAGAAATTAAAATTAGTTCAAAACAAATTTATTCAGGGAACCCTGTGTCAAACAAAATCTTCCTCTGCATACAGTTATTTTCACATCGAGCTGTTGACAACTGAGAACACTGCATCACCATGGTGCGATGTGCACTTGTCGGCTTTAGCGTAGGTTACCTCTTTTTGTAGGAGGCTGCCTTAATTCATTGTCTTTCTGTTGAGTGAGCACTTGCAATGCCTGGCACTGGATACAGCTGCAGTATCTCTATCAAAAGGAAATAGATTATTATGGCCATTACACTTAGCTCTTCCATCAACTACTAACATCTAGCTCCAATTCAATAAACACCCACATGTTTTTCCCCCAGTGGCACTACTAGTTACTTTCATCATTTGACTGTCCGCCTGTGATGGGTCTGTGTTCCCTTATGAAACATAAAACAAATATATGGACATTTCAATACATGTTTGTCAAATTATATGTTATATTACAAATTATATTGCAAATATGTACTGTAAAATATAAATAGAAAATCCATAAGGAATTGTCGCATTTTATATATTGTAAGTTATGCATGCAAAATATTTGTGAATATATACAGTATATATATACATATGCACGGTGTATGTATGTGTGTGTGGGGTGTGTATATACAGGTTTGTAATTAAATCTTTGTGGGGACTCATTTCCATGGGGAAAACTCTAATCCCAACATGACGACCTTAGCACCTACCCAGTCCAAACCTTAACCATGAGTAACCAAACAAAATATGAAACTTTTTAGTTTTTTAATTGCATTCAAAAATCTTTGTGGGCACCTGAAAAAATGGTCCCCATGATGTTAAAATAGCAGGTTTTATCACATGTAACATAAACATAATCCACACACACACACACACACACACACACACACACAGTCAAAAGCTTTCGCACATAACAGGTTTTTACCACTTTTCCATTTATTTCATAAAATGCTGATTTTTAAATGATGTTAAGAACTGGAAATGTTAAGTGAACAACATCTGAACATGACGTGTAAATCTGGAAAAAGGAAAGACAGGAAACAGAGGGTTGAAAAGAGCAGGCAGCGGGCAGCCTGTTATAACAACATCCATAATATTTACATTCAATCATGAACAATCAGTCATGCTGTGACTAAAGTTTACGTACAGAATTCAGTAACTAGATACTGCCATATTAATGCTGAAAAAATGATTTCAGTATCTTGGGGAGATTTTTAAGCTGGTTCTACATCAGGGATAGTTTGGACAGAATATTTTATCATGATAATCCATCCATCCATTTTCCAAACCGCTTATCCTACTGGGTCGCGGGGGGTCCGGAGCCTATCCTGGAAGCAATG
>JAODJX010000065.1:8673223-8684101 GCA_026776945.1 Isichthys henryi | reverse complement strand
TGGTGTTCATTATGGACAATCCGTGACGAGCACAGAAGTCCAATAACAAAACACCACTCGGGTTCAGATCGGGGGGGCCGTACCAGAGGGTCCTAGCATGATTATATCTTCTAATCATCCAATCATATTTCAGTGTGCAACTATGATATAATGTCCATCAAAGTTAGTCAGCTTAGGCATTTCAAAACATCTCCACAAGTCACCCCAGTATTTGCCTCAACCATCCATGTGTTTTTAACTCAACCTCCTATGGCAATCAATACCTCATTGACTTTTTCAACTAATTAAATTAAGTAATTAAGTGAGCTGGTTGTGAAATTTAACAAATACATGGAATGTCTGAGGTGCCTCTGAGGAGAGGTTTGGTCATTTAACCATCCAACAAGAAATCAACGACTTCTTGGAGAACAGAAGAACTTCTTGTTAGTATTTATTGATATTAAATTGTGTTTTTGTTATGAGGAAATATACCCCTATTATCCTGATAAATAGCTTTTAAAATTTGCTTCGACTGCATAAGATTTTCGCACAGTACTGCATGTTTGGATTATGTTTATACAGTATTACATTGTGAGGACCAAATGTTAACCACAATGTAATAGAAACCTGTTATTTTGACTTTGTGGGGACCAATCTCGTATTTTTGTATACCAAGTCTTGTATACCAAGTCTCGTATTTTGGTTGGTTACTTATGGTTAAGGTTAGGACTTGGTAGGGGTTAAGGGTGTCATGTCGGGATTAGAGTTTTCCCCAGTGAAATTAATGGAGACTTAATCAGAGTCCAGTTTCATTAATGGAGTCCCCACAAAGATATAATTACAAACGTGTGTGTGTGTTTGTGTGTGTATTACTTCCCACTTAAAGTACATGCTGGTAGTTATATAATACTTCCTTTGAGCTTATATTGCAACTAAATTTGGTTTCATTATCCATAACTGTTCATCCAGCATTTCCTGTATAATTACAAACCTGTGTGCGTCTGTACACAGTTCCTTCTGGTTGTCAGTTCCACAAGGCTACATACTGCTGAAATGAGCCTATTTAAGTAAAATAAATAAGAAATATCTTTTAAATAGAGAATATTGATTATGGACATTTTTAATGTAGACTCAATATATCATCTATTACAGTTTAGTATATGACTAAGGAACCCCAGGTAGACCGCAAAATATTAACACACTTAAAAGTTCACTTGTGTGATGGGATAACCATTAGCATTCTGTACAGTATGTCTCTCTGTTATTTATGTGGAATTTATTGGCTGCACACATATTGATGTAATAAATATACTGTTTATACTGAACATAGATTTAGGGAAGGAATTTGGCCAATTTATTTAGAGCAATCAAATATATTAAGTTCTTGTTTCATGTCAAAACAGAGAGCATTTAAAAAATCTGGTGATTAAATTTAGCATCAAAATGTATAAAACAAACAGCAGCCCAGCTTTCAGTGTGAATTGACAATTGATATACAGGCACCAATATGCTTGATCAGTTTTTGTGGATAACCTGTCATTTTTTTCCATTGATTTCCTGCCGTTCTTAGTGACCACCTGAGACATCTCAAGGCTTTCTCGCTGGCTGAAATAAATACCCATTGGACAGGCATCAAAGTAGACTGGTTCAAGTCAAATGAAATATTGGTGTCTAATTTATCCTGCAGCCCAAGAACCCTTTCCATACACGACTAATTAGATTGGCTGTTTGCCCTGGTTGGGTGTCCGCAAGCTCTCACAACTTCTTCCATGTGAATATAAATTAAAACTACTACTTTGCAGTCTATCCAGGATAGTTATAAGTCTCTCACAAGGCACCATGAATCCAGTTCACGGCATGAACTGAATGTCCAAACAGAGCAGGAAATCGTTTATACTGCACAAAAATCTACATTTAGTTGTAGAGTTTATTAATACTAATTGGAAAAGATGAGTTGAGTGCCACGATATCACATGCTTACTAATGAGTAGAACCTCTTTCACAACAAAATAGTAGAGGAATCATTAAGGCTAATGACAAGCTATTGTGCTAGGAACTACTATTCTTAACTGAATTTATGCTATTCAATGGGAATTTGTGCATATGGATCAGCAAGGAAAAAATCAAACCTGTCAGACATTATCTTCAGCAGCAGGAATATCCTCCCTTCTGGCAGAACGGTTTAAATTATCTTGACAGCCACCCTTTAAATTGAAATTCTGCATAGTTTTGCTTAGAAAAACATGAGCAGGAATCCCACATCACCATGAGACCGAAATTGACAAAAATTCTTTACCCATTGTCATGACTAAGCAATGGATCTTGTCTGATTTTCCTGTAAAGCTGGTCATCAATACCAGAGATGTCAAAGTGATGCAATACTTCATTCCTGTTCAACTGTATTAATAATGGCAGAGTAGGGTAGTTTCACAGGGGCTTCTTCAAAATATAACATTTCAAACATAGAACTAATGTATATAAATAAATTCCTGCTACCAGTGTAGGTGTTCGGTAATAAAGTTCTTCATATTTAAAATATATTTCAATTTCAACGGATGTTCACAACTACTTGTTCAGAGGAATATCACTGTGACACCTGATTAGCTAAATTTAACACAGTGGAGCTTCTCTATTCCCACTTGGCTTAATTAACGTAATTATATTGACAGTTGCTGTACTCGGATAATTACAAGGATAGAATAAGGAAAGAGTACGTTTTAGGGGGCTTCAGTTACTGCTGTAATTAAGTCGTGAGTAGTTTGCGTCCAGCAATGAATATGTTTTCGCTCTTCCTGACTCATAATGCTCTTGGAAATTCTGGGAGTTCTGGGGATTATTGGTGATATTTTATGTAAGGGTTATGTATTCATTTTGAATACTGACAGTTCAGGGATACTTCAGGCCTGCAGGGTATAGAGTACCACTGCGGCTGTCCTGGTTGTTCTTAAATTTGGTCCACTGTCCCGGAAACAATGAATACACTACTGGAAATATTTATTTTTCCGCTGCTAGTATAAATGCTATAATAAAAATTGATTGATTCAAATCATTTCTCGTAAAATAATATTGGACATTTGTGTTTGACTGGTTGCAGTTGTTTCAGCTGCCTGCTGATTCACTAAAGCTGAGTGGCATATTCTGATCACATTTACTATAGGTGTGAATGTGGAAAATGAATTTGGGGAATGTTGTAGTTACCTGCGGTATGCTAACGGCTACTCTGTATAGCCTACCTTTTGCTTTAAGAAACAAACAAATTAGCGTTAGCATACGGTGTTGGACATGGGTGGAACATCTAAGAACAGGGGCCATGAAACAGCAATGTGAAGGAATAATATTTCAAACTAGTAGTTTTTATCTGCTTATTCCTTTGTGTTTGAGGTCTGCTCTAGATCCCTATTTATTTGTGTATGTAAATAATAGCCTATTTATGTATGTATTTGACTATTAACCAGTGTTTTTCTGATGTATAACATATTTTGCATGTTGTTTCAGAATTGATCGATGAGTAGTTTTTACATTTCAGAAAACCATCTGTTGTTATTGTGAAATGTCGAATCACTCACGCTGGCTTGCACACTGGGACTTATTTTGGTTGAACAGGTAGCTAAATCTCTTGTTCCTTCTCTGTGATTTACATAATTACAGTGTCCCTCAGTTCAAGTATTACCTGTCTTAGGCAAGCACATCAAAATGTTATTGTGTAATGGAAACCGCCAGAGGGTCCTAGCATTTTTTGGCCTGATTCATATTGTGGGGTATTCATGTGTTCCAAATAAAGCTGAAGGGAAGATGCTCTTTCTTTCTGAGCGTATGAAACACTGCCTTATGTTATGGCGGGGCATGCATGACCCACAGAGAGGCTCCAACAAAAAGGCGTTTATTAAGAAAAACAGAATACAGAGGGGAAAAGCACAAAATAAAGGTACCCCAAGGAGTCAATAACAAAACAAAGTTAAGAAAATAAGAACTAAGTTAAAGTAACATTGAGGGAATGGAGCAAAAATAGGGAGGGAGCCTGGAAAATCCTTGGTGACAAACATACAGTAACACTGCAAACAGAAAGCTGCACAGGGAATAACTATCAGGATTATAAGTAACACACAGAGAGAACTTCACCAGCTGACAAAAGAACTTGACAAAGGCAAGCACTTAAATATACGGATAACAAGGGCAAACAAGGGGCAAGTGCAGACCATAACAAACTCAACCAATCAGTGAAGGTGCGGGACAACACAAAAACATGTGGAAACATTACAATTAACAAACACAGGAACTAGGAAACACTGACAAACACTGAGGGCTAACACTGACAGAATTAAAGCAGGCATAGGCAAGGTAAATCAAAAACAAGGATACAAACCAAAGACAATATAATAGAGATAAACAAAATCAAACACAAAGGATTAACAAAAATAATTACACAACGGATGACTCATGACTGGAGGGGTAGAGCCCCTGAACCACACACTCAGCCCATTGAGCCGTGCGGCAGTCCGGGAAGCAGGGAAAGACACCAGGGGCTGAAAGGCTACAAGACAGGGAGGGAGGAAGCAGATTGAGCAGCAACACTGATCAACAGGGGACCTGACACATAAGACGGGGGTGGATGGACACCGACCCTGGTACCTTAGCTAACGTCTACAATTAATATCTCCTTGCATTAATTTTTAGATTGTCCACTGTCTTTTTTTTCATGTTTGATAAATTCCCCTGACCCGGTAATGGATGAATGGATGGATGGTTCAGTAAATTAGCAAATGTTACAAAACAACTATACATATGGTGAACAGAGAGAACAAGGATATATTTTATTTCTAATTCTTATTCAATGGAAAGTAAAATGTTTAATCCGTTCATTACTTTTCTGATAATGTAACTTCTGTTACATCTGGTTCTTTTACATTTTATTTTCTTGTTTACTGGATGTTTTCACCCAAAGCATCTTGAACATTTTCTATAGCTGGATATAATACTGCAACGAGATCCTGCTTGACGTTCAGTGCATTTTTAAACACTAGTTTACCTGCTGTACCAAGCGTTCTCACTTTTCATACAATGTCTGTATGATGGAGACAATGTTTGGAGCACAATAATGACAGTTATGGTTATCCTTACAAAAGGCAACTTAAATCCTGCACGCTGAAGTTCATGCTAACAGTAACACCCATACTCAATCCCAAAAAGACAGACATAATATTGTTGAATACATTATTTATGTATTATTAAATGTTGACACTACATTATTATAATATAGTGTCAACCCCTATATGCCTCTATATTTATTAAAATACTATGGATCAAGCCCTTTATAAATATGTATTGCAATAGCCACGGTCCCTTTATCAACATATAGTTGTAAACAACAAACATCCATCATCACTTAATCCCAATTGGGGTCGCGGGGGGGACTGGAGCCTATCCCGGGAAGAAGGGGCACAAGCGAGAACCAACCCTGGGCAGTCGTCAACACACCGCAGGGCACACACTGACAAGGCTAATTTAGACTCACCAATCAACCTGCCCTGCACGCTTTTGGACAGTGGGAGGAAACCAGAACTCCGGGCGGAAACCCACACGAACAGCGCGCTAACTCCACATACAGTAAAAAGGACCCAGGCCCACCGCTAACCACTGTGCCACCATACCGCCCAAACAACAAACAAATAAACAAATATACCATAAGAAGGCACTTATTTATGTTTTGCTAAACCACCCGATTATGTCGGACTGTAGCATAATTCCGAAAAATCCATGCTACATGAAATTCTTTAATTTGAGCACCTAGCCATCTTTCCTAACTGCTCACCCAGTATAGGGTGATGGTGAACCTGGAGGCTGTCCCAGCAAGCACAGAGTCTATGGCTGTCTACCACAGAGCACATGCTCAGACACTATGGGCACATGGCTTGACATGATGGGAAGAGATGAAAGTACCTGGAGGAAACCCCAAATACATGCAGTTAGGCTAATTGGTGCCCAGCTAGTATGAGTGTACGGGCATCCCACCCAGGGTGTACCCCAGTATCATGCCCTCTACCACCTGCTATAAGCTTCAACTCAACTCTTTGTATTTGACATTAACAGACATACTCTGTGATTTTGTACTTGACATCCCAGTGAGTTTTGTAGTAGACAAATATGGATACTGTGTGTCAAAGCTTGAGAGTTCTAGCACAAACAACCAATGAGTTACTGGTGCTCAAACGACTGACGGTATTACTACCATCCCTGGTCTCCCTTATGATCGCTAACTTTAATTAAGTGTGTGTGCATGGTCTTATTGGTTGTTTTCTTTATTTTGTGCATAAATTGCGGTGTCCTGATTAATTGTGTATAATCAATGAAGTTATATTTCGTGCTCACTTTTGTCTGCTTCCTCACCATTTCCGAGTTTTATCGCAAGGCAGTAGAGCATATCGAGCTGGGGTATAAATTTGTATTTTTGCAGTGATTAAATCTCTTTTTATTTAGTTTTCTCTTGCTAACGGTTCTTTACACATGAACTTTATAATTGGGGTGTATCCAACTCTGTCATTTTTAATTGAAAGATTTGAATTGGCCCGTCTGTATGGATGGGCAATTACGGCGAACATTTTCCTTTGGGTCAAATTTTAAATGTATCTGTACTCATTCTCAAACAACCTTTTAAAAATTCCTCCATGAAATATTGTCTGGGGATCCTATACTGTCAATAGTGATCAGAACAGAAATTGAATATATATATATATATATATATTGTGTGTGTGTGTGTGTATATATATATATATATATAAACACACAAAATGCTTCTGTGTTTTATTAGTGATTTTAACTTATTGTAGGTAACCTATATGTAACCTATATGTTTTACCATCCATCCATCCATCCATCCATCCGTTTTCTGATACTGCTTGTCCTATTCAGGGTCGCGGGGGGTCCGGAGCCTATCCCGGAAGCAATGGGCATGAGGCAGGGAACAACCCAGGATGGGACGCCAACCCATCAAAATATATTTTTTCAAATACAACTTATATAATGTGTTTTTCGTAAGGAGGAACCACAATTTGTTTTTAAAACTGGATAATCGATATATACGTCTAGAAACCTGGATAGAGTGATGGCTTATTCTCTCTTTTTTATACTATCTTTTTATTTTTTTGGATGGGTAAATATAGCAGATTGATGCATTGACAGGGTCGGGGTTGTCTGTCATTACTCTGACAACATGTGATCTACGGTGCATTCAGCTGTCACTCCAGCCCTTTCAGTCATATGAGGTCGCAGCTTTGTAGCATTGCTGCCAAAGTGCAACAAATAGTGCAGAGTTAAAATAATGTCTCGTGCTCTCGACTCATCTATAAAGGAGTCTGTGCATGTAAAACCGTAGCGAAACACTAGCATTATTTAGCATCGTGTAGATTACTAATTTCGCCTGAGTCGCTTCCTGATTAGCGGACCATTGAATGAGCATGTCATCCTCTGTAGAGTGATGCTTCTTTCACTGATTCATGATAGATGATATCCAGTCAAACCCCTGGACTGTGACCGTGGGCAGCTATTATAAGTGCACCGCGTTGCTGTACTAAGGACGTGATGTAGAGCTGTCGATTATTTCCTACAAGCGACCTTTCTCCGCCCTCGGAGAAAAATATCTGCATCAAGAAGCATCAGCTTCAGCTGCATCAGTTCTTTGGTTAGTCACAGACTAGAAGAGCAGCATTTGGTGCTTATTTATTGTACCCAGAAGGAGCTGGAGGGAATCCTGGCGATTATATGGAAATGCAAATCATGAGATTCATCAGTACACACGCATAAAGCCTTTTGAAAAGACTTGCATCTAGAAATGAGAAGTCTTGCATGGGAAAATATGAATTCCTCAAGAGGAATGCAAATGAAAGGACAGATTATTACATGGGTAATTTGTAGCCTGCTATTTACAAGCAAACTTGGACATTTTCCACATTGCTGCTTTACTGTATGATGCCTTATTACCTCTATTTTCTGTTCGGTCAAAATTCTTAACATGCAAAGGCATTTCGGTAACACTTAAGGACTTGCTTTTAGTAATTTTTAAACACATTCGTAACAAATAATATTGCATTCATAAAGCATTATAAACATGGCTATAAATATTTATTAAAAGGCATAACATACAGGCATGTTTATTATGCATTATGAATGCTTCATGAAGCTATAAACACCTTTATAATACATTATAATGCCTGGTATACGCATTAAGTACTGATTATAAAGGCATCTATAGTGTATTATAGATTATACCCCTCACACTTACATTTTTATTATGCGGGTGATACAGACACTCCTCGGGTTACAATGGTCCGCATTACGATATTTTGACTTTACAATGGGTAAATGTTTTTCACTTTCAGTACATTATTGAATAAATTACATGAAATATTCAGCATTTTATTATAACATAGGCTTTGTGCTAGTGATTTTCCCAACTGCACGCTAATGTACAGTGGGTGTTCCAAGCATGTTTTTAGGTCGGCTATGCTAGGATATGATGTTTGTTAGGTTAGGTGTACTGTATTGAAATGCATTTTTGACTCACGATATTTTTGCATTTCGAAAGGTTTATCGAAACGTAAACCCATGGTAACATGGGGGGAGGCTTTATACTCTTTGGGTGTTGTGTTGGATATTTAGAGGTTATTGGCACCTTCTCTTTTACAACACGCACCACTGTTTAGTTGAGGTGCAGATACTGGAAGCAGAAACATATACAATACAGCTATAGATCCTGAGCCTCCTGACAAAATGTCACCTTAAGCCCCCTGCTTGGTTTGGGTTGGGTTGGCACTTTCAATTTGAAGAAATACATGGTGGATAGAAGGTCCCCTTTGGTAGATTTTGTGCCCCTCCCCCCGAATTTGTCAGTGTATCCATGTCTCTCTGACACCCCACACTGGAGCCAAGAAGTGATTGAGTAACGGTAGGAAATCTGACACTAAAACACTACTGAGAGCAATATGCTTTTTCTGGAGCAAAGATATGTCGGGCCTCCCTGATAAGTGAGTAGATTTGTGGATCTTGGGTCTGTAGAAGCTCAGTCCCAGCAGTGAAAATACCGACTGCCTTAGTGAGGCTATGGGGGAAACTTTGCTTGTTATTTTTCATAATAGTGAGATGTAAGAAGCTAGGAAGCGTGCCAGGGTTTTCAGGGTGAGACAGGAGATGGTCGGTTGGGAACGATGCAGGTGTGCGAGCTCTTTTGGGAGATGATACTACAGACCACCATAAAGAAACACGGGGAGACGATGGTTCTTTGTTTGTACTGAAATCATTGACTTGTAAATGAGTTCCCTGTTGAAATTCCCTAGATGATGTTTACGTTCGAATGGTGTTTTGATAAAGCAAACTTGTCTTATCTGGTTTTGATGGTGGGATGAGGTTTTAGAAAAACCATTTAACAAACAAAGAAATTCTAGACTGAAATGTCATGGCAGGACTCACGGTTTGGTAAAACGAGTTATTTTGTAAGATCAGATGAAGTACAGGTGCAAAACACCATGGATTGAACCATGGCCCCGATAATGCAGAGTCTCCTGGACGATGAACAAAGCAGGAAGCAGGGAAGCACCAAACCTCACAGCTCCTGACTAGACAAAGAGGTGCGTAGGAAAAAGACTCAAGTGTGGATGGTTGCTGGAAAAGGGAGGTAACCAGTGCACAGAACTAGAATACAAAAAACACCAGTATGACCATCCATATGGACACAGACATACCACAGATTAAACAGAGAAAACGGGGAGCAACTCTGTACTGTGGGAGCAACAAGACTGAACCCAGAGCAATATTTGCTGCTCAGTACAGTATATATTGAGTCTGTGACTTTTAGTGTTGCTTAAGTTGGAGGTGACATGAGTGTAAGAGAAGGGAGTTTGGAGTCTTTACTCTAATGAGATTCAACTTTCTTATCTTGAGCATTATTAAAGTCCTTAATGCAACATATTTACAGCTGCTTAACCAAGGAACCTGTAAGTGATGTTAATACAGCTATTTCTCTGTGGATATTAAGATGGAGTGGCAATTATGCATTTATTAAAGTGCGATTTACTATTGATTTATCAGAACCTGCATTTATAATACAGTACTATATGGATTCATTTCTTTTTTAAGCAGTACTGTACTATTCTCCGTAATTCCAACCAGACGTTTGATTGCAAGGAAATAGACTTTATATTCAATGGGCAATAATGGCACAATTTACAGTAGGTCCAATTTAATATTTTAAAAGGCAAATGGGAAATATAAATGACCAAACAAGGGGCATTTCATCAGGTACTGTCTCATCCGCTCGCAAGATAAGTGTTATATATTATGCAATAATTTTGATTCGCGGTGTAATTCTCATTTGCCTCTTTCTACAGACATTCAGAGTGAGAGCTTATTACTTCATTAATAACCAGTTACTGGTTGATCATTGTGCTGACCTTCTCTGACCTGTTACTGTCATCCTGTGGCATAGTGTCATAAGAAATATGCTGCATAATATCAACTCTAGTTCTAGGGGAAATGACTGGGAAAATGGGAAGCCAGAATATGGCCCATGATATGGGAACTGGTTTGGCTCCTGCTGTCAGCGTGTACATTTCACTGTGCTTGGCACCACAGAAATCTCTACTGCCATAACCGGCATTCCATCTGCCCGACACATGCCCCTGCGTTCCAGCAAGAAGGAGCGGGCATCAGCGCAATTCAGACACCAGACGACGGCAGTGTTGGCAAAACAATAAATTACTACATAACAGCAAGCCACTGGTGTGGCTAGCTATAGCAAAATTACACATAAAAAATGATCCATTGGCTACTAACCGCCTCACACCTCTGGGACCCGGGTTCGAGTCTCCGTCTGGGTCACATGTGTGTGGAGTTTGCATGTTCTCCCCATGT
>JAODJX010000065.1:8635888-8651491 GCA_026776945.1 Isichthys henryi | reverse complement strand
ATCATACGATTTGGGAATTAACTGGAGAGCAAAGAAGATAAGCCAATGATGAGTCTTCTTCCAAATCGCCAGGCAACAAAAAGACAAAAAAATTAAGCAAATATATTTCCAGAATGTGTTGTGTTCTCTTAATGTGTTGCGGTTTTCAAAAGGGAAGTGCACCATGCCACAAGGGGCAGTATTCAACTGTGGATATTGTGCCTCTGGCACCAATTTCTATGGTAGGATGACTAGTATCGACATGCTACCAATTCAGAAAACACTTACCCACATGTTCAATATTTTTTAAATTTGATTGTTTATAAACAGAAAAAAAATGTTCACCTTATGTTTTGAGGACAGTATAATAAACTGACAAAAAAATTGGACATAGCTGAAGAATCACTTTTATGTCTCAGCTACTTTAAGTAACAGACAGACATAGATTTTTCTCTTTATTTGGAGATTGTTTGGAATAAGGAAAATATACTGTACTGAATAATTGTATATTTGCAAAGAAGAGGAAGCCCACACATTATTTTAATAAAACTGTTTGTTATATCTCGCAAGTGGTCTTTATTTAAACTCAATATTTACAGTAAATATGGTGTAAATGGACTGCATTTATATAGTGCTTTTCTACTCTTACTAGTACTCAAAGCATTTTACATTTCATCACCCATTTGTACACTGGTGGCAGAGGCTCCCATGCAAGGTGCCAACCTGCACACTGGGAGCAATTTGGGGTTCAGAGTCTTGGTCAAGGACACTCTGATGGGGTTAGGAGGAACGAGGGCTCAAACCTGCAACCCTCCGGCTGCCAGACAATAGCACTACCTCCTGCACCACCATCTTCCCCATTGCTACTCTGTCTAAAAATACCAATATGGATTTTGGTCTGTATCACCTAGCCCGACAGAACATACAAAGGATATACAAAAATGCAGTTTTCCAAGTCAAGAAGTAATTGAGATTCAAATAGTGCTTCACAGGGGTTAAGGTTGTCTAGTTGTGATTAGAGATTTTTTCCCATAGAAAAGAATGGAGTGTCCCGACAAAGATATAATTACAAACCTATTTTACTTAGATTTGCTACTTAGACTTTTTGCTAATTTGAATACTATTCATCTGATTCACACAAAACGTGACCTGCAGCATCTGCAGACAATGTCGAAAAAAGCTGTTTGTAGGACATTGAGCAGGGTAGGGGCGGCATGGTGGTGCAGTGGTTAGCACTGTTGCCTCCCACCTCTGGGACCCAGGTTCGAGTCCCTGCCTGGGTCAAATGTGTGTGGAGTTTGTATGTTCTCCCCATGTCGTCGTGGGGTTTCCTCTGTGTTCTCCGGTTTCCCCCCCCCAGTCAAAAAGCATGCTGAGGTTAATTGGAGTTACTAAATTGCCCATAGGAGTGCATGTATGAGTGAATGGTGTGTGAGTGTGCCCTGCGATGGGCTGGCCCCCCATCCTAGGTTATTCCCTGCCTCGTGCCCGTTGCTTCCAGGATAGGCTCCAGACCCCCCGCGACCCAGTAAGGATAAGCGTTTTGGAAAATGGATGGATGATCAGGGTAATTGTACAGACCAATTCATTTCTTGGGAATGGCCTATTCGCACTTAGTGAGCTATTTCTCATCAACGGAGCATCGAATTCTCACCAAACTTATGGTTGGGATGTTATTTCAAGGTGACTCTCCAAATTTCATAAAAATCGCCCAATAGGGGGCGTTACAACTCAAAATCACTCAGAAACCATTGAACAATCATATTTCAGCAGGTTATAAGTAGACTTGTACACGACTGAGAATCATAAAATTTGGTGTAATCGTGCGATATTCCTTCTGCTACCCAGGCCAGAAAAAATACACAGGTTGGACTTATGGTGATGCTATTTCACTTATAGTCCATATGCCCTTTTACAGTAATGTGGAAATCATAAATCTATACTTGCACAAAGTGCCTCCATACTTAACACACATTCATTTACATACATTCAAATGAAACATTTGATGTTAAATGTGGCTAAAGTGTCTATTCAAGCCATAGTGCTTGGACCCCGATAATCACTGCCTGCGGCTATATTCTTGTCTCGTGTTTGCTGTCCAATTTCCCTAATAAGCCAAAGAAACATTAACACAAGACTGATTCAGTACTCACCCTCTTTCTTGATAATTAATTCAATTTTATCAAATAAATCTTTGATTTAGTAGCGGAGAATAAAGAAATGCCTGGGGAACATTTGGAACTTTATACTAGTACAAAGCATTTTAATGAATGATGTGCAATTAAATATTCCAGGTACTGTGTGGCAATCAATAATTAGCTTTTTAATTAAATTGTATTTAATTCATTCTGCAAGGATGAAGAGGTGATTGTCTTTTTGTTCAGTTACTCAAAACTGAACCCTCAAAAGAGTCTGTTAGAATGTAATATGTAAAATGAAATTGATTTTTATTTAAGTTGATATTTCAGTCAGGTTTCTGTATTGGATCTAATGTACTGTAAGTTGAATCTGTTGATTGATTACCGTAGATATTCAAAATCATTCTAAGAAAGGGCGAATTATTTCTAGAGTCAGTATGTTGCAGTGATTTTTCGATATACTTCAAGGCTGATAATGAAGATAAAGATTGCAAAGGTGGCTTCTTGGTTGACTTGGCAGCAATTTCTTGGTCCCATGGATCAGAAAATAATGCTTCCACATTACAGTTGTTCACCTACTGTAACTCGAGTCTCTTCTAACTCTTCTAACTAAGTTGAATAGACCACCACAATTCAGAGATTGAACCATAATGGCTTTTTCCAGTTATCTGTCCATGGTCTGAACTTCCAAAATTAATTATATCGGCAAAGAAAAGTGTTTGTGTGTGCAGGAGAAGAAATTTCATTGACATGATGGCCCTCTTGTTGACCTCTCTGTACTGAACAGAGTAATGGACTATAGCCATGTTACAAATCGATATTTCTTGATGCAGTATATCCATTGAGTCCCTCCAAACAGTGAATCGCATGGCTACAACGGATACACACAGCACACAAGAATGCTCAAGAGGTCAGTTACAGTTACTGTAAGTATCGGAATGCTTCAAATGAGTCGAATGGGCAATTCTGTATGCGGTGTGATTGTTGGTACCAGTTGTGGTGACTCCAGTATCACAAAAACAAGCATTTTACTGGGAATAAACTACTCAGTGTTCAGAACTTAGACAGAATGGTGCAGTAAACAAAGTAAGAGAACATCTAGTCAGCTCAATTTCTGTAGGCAATAAACACCTTCTTAATAAGAGAGATCAGGGGAGAATAGCCTGAGTCATTAAAGCTAACTGGGAGGCCACAGATCAGAAAAACAGTGATGTGCCGAATGGCTTGTCTGTACATGCAACTTGTCTACCCTTGATGAAATCCTGTAGGCAGAAGTGTGTCTTACACCAGTGTTTCCCAACCCGGTCCTCAGGGACCCACAGACTGTCTAGCAGGGAGCTGGCATTGAGCAAAATTGTGGACTGTCCCCCGAGGACCAGGTTGGGAAACACTCTCCTACACAATCCAAGCTCGCTGTGCTTAATAAAGTCGCCACTGAGTGTATCTTCCTTTTCTGTCGCTGGTGCTATGACTCCTACTTATTTCCTACTGCATGACTTCAATATTCATTTCCCTGGCCCTCTGTGCTGCACTTAACTCAGAAAATAATTGAATTATTTTTATTCTTTCTTTTGGTTTCTCTAATAACAAGTGTGTCTGCTTTGGTTGACACTGGCCTGACTGCTTGTCACTGCAGGGTATCCACTGTCTTCCTCTCTCCGCTATTATCACTCAAGAATAAAATTATCAATTGTTTATTTTTTTTCTCTATTTCATACCCTACGGATACTGGTATTTGTATTTCCCCCTCAACCTCCCTAACCCCCGCACCCAGAATGAACCAATGTTGCATGATTATTGAATCCACATCTTGTGCTTCACTTGCCTTACATTGATATTCAGAAACCACCCCTACTGTACGTAACTTCTAACCTCTCCTTCTGCCATATATTTATATCCGCCATATTTATATGTGCCTGTAAGTATTTATGTGCAACTCTGCAAGGAAAAATTCCTTGTACGTTCCTTTCGATGTGCCTGGGGAGCAAAAATGTTTCTGATTTTGATAATTCCAGTGGTGCTCCGATCCTTCATTAATTTCCTTAGTTTCTAAGATATCTAACCTGCTGGTGACATTCCGTGGACACGTAAAGCTTGAATCACTCTGAATGTAACATCCTATTTGTCCGATTCTGTTCTTCTCCTGCTACCCAGAATTGGAAAAATCATCACTGTAATCCTATTCCAGTCTTTGATTTATTTTTTTATCTCATATTATTTCATACCCTCTGTTACCTACCCCTACCACTAATACCTTAACACCAGCAAAAACAAGCTTTTAGTTCCATCATCTTTCTGTCCTCTCCAGCTTCTACAGGAGTCGGCGTGTCGCCTTACGTTTCCTGCTCCCCAGTCTTTGCATCTCTGCATCCTGCTTCGGCTTTTCATCCCTCACCTAGATGCTCTCCCACCTTAGTCTACAGCTTTCTTATTTCCGTACTCTTTGCTTCTCATCTGTCTTCTACCTTTCTGTCTCTTTATTTCTGGTATCTGCCAACGCAGAAATAATGTCATAAGTTGCTTAAAGACATCATGGTCACCACGATACATTGCTGGCACACTAACCCACCAGGAGAATGTCCTGTAAGCCAGATTGCCAGTCTAGGCCTGGTCATGAACCAGCAACCTACAGTAAAGCAACTATTTTCTATCACCCAGGCACAGTGACAATTGTACAGATTCGAAATGTTCATTAGCCTATGCTGTGCTGGTAGAGGTATTTTTAAGATATTTGAATGGCTTGCTGTCCTACAAATCAGCAATGTTAACATACCCATGGCAGTAATATGCCTTTAGTTTTAGATCATTGTGATTGTCGTTTCTGCAATTTTATAGCTGCAAATAAAATGACTATATAATAAGAGAAAAACACCACTTCCTATTGTGAATTAAAATATAACTATGATTGCTTGGTTATATTCCGCTATTAAGTCAGTATGTTTTTGACAGAAAGACAATATGTAATTCCGACTTCATCCATTCGCCAATTTTAGGAATGGAAATGTGTCATGTGAAATGCACATTTCATTTACTGTGTACTGAAATATCTACCACCAGGCTTGTTTCAGACTTTCAAGCAAATTTAATTACTAAATCTGCAAAGGTACTAACTGTCAGAGTGCACATGGTATGAAAGGCTGGCAAACTTAAATTAAAGAGGCACGTCAACATAATTAAAATGTGTACAAAGTAAGAAGAGAATCAAAAGCTCTGAATGTACTGATAGTGCCAGGAAAACAAATAAAAATAATGAACTAAGCAGATTGCCGTGGCAGACTTTGTTTATATACTGTAATATCCTTTATAATAGTTGCACTGAATATTTGGGGATGAAATTGTCTAGGGATTAATTAACCCTGTAATGTGGTTAATTAACTTCTGCAGTTTGGAGTGAAAATGGAAAAAACTGCGTATAAGCAAAAAACAAAATTGTTATAATATTTAATTGATAGAACTTAAGTTGCACTCAATGCCCATGTGTGAACACAATTGTTTCTTTACACTTGATAAATGGCTACTGTAGTACATGGAATGTCGACACTCTCCTAAATGAGAGTCATGGAGCATTAGAAACAAGGATCCAGTCAGTATTTTAGTGATTTTACTCATATTTAGGGGAAATTAAAGAGGGTCTGGGGTGAACTGCAGAAACGAAGAGGCTTCTTTTAAAATAAATGCCAAATTGTGGCAGTATAAGGTGACTGAGTTTGCCATCAGCATAGATTCATTGCAGCATTCATGAAAAACCAAAAACAATCATGTAAAAATAGAATAAGAACAAGGATTAAGCTTGGGTAGTAAACGTGAACAGGGATGGTCAATTCTATCCTGCTACTCAACATTTCCTGTAGCTATTGATCAGCTTCATTGTATTGGGAAAGGATATTGCCCCACTAATCTCAATTTTGTTTAATTGTGGAATCGACTGGCCTAAAGCCTTATTTTAATTTTTTTAGTCCGATGTTCATATTTCAGGAAGACAAAGACCTCACCCAGTGTCTTCCATCGACTCCACCTCTACGTCTGTCTGCTGTCATCTGCGAGAAGAATAGCTTGGACCTGTCCGCTCTCCCAACCAAGTACCTGGATCTCAGATCTATGTTCAGTTTGTCTCGAGTTGCCACGCTCCCTATCAGCCCCTGAACGACAGGCGGTGGCAAAGAACATTGGGTAGTTACTTCCAGCAGGCATCCTTCTTCTTCTCCAGGTGGGGAAAGCTTCTTTTTCCATAGGGAAGAAGGATGGATCTGTCTACCCGTGTGTAGATTACAGGGACCCTAATGACATCACTGTAAGAATCAGTATCCGTTACCTATGTTGGTCTCACCTATGACCTGTTTCAGGGAGCCATTATTTTTAGTAAATTGGACCTATGCAATGCATAACATCTGGTCCAGATTAGGGAGTGCGAGAAGTAGAAGACTGGATTCAACACCCACAAATCACTTTGAGTATCTACTGAAGCCTTTTGGGTTGATCAATGTACTGGCATCGTTCCACAGCCTGATTAACAATGTCCTCTGGGATTTACCTAGCGATTTGATATTTGTTTGCCTGAATACCATCCTGATAGCACGGTCTCTGCACTGCTAGCAACTCTGAACTCTCTCAAAGAGCATTTTCAGTGCGTCTTGGCAGCACAAGAGGTTTTCGCATTAAAAGCATTCGTGTAGGGAAGGAGTCAACTGGGCACGAGTGCAGCTACGGTGAGCTTCCAGTTAATGCCCAGGTACAAGTGCAATCAGTATCAGAGCAGGAATTACGGAACAACTTCTAAAAAAGCAAGACTCTAATAAGATTCATAATACTGCTTTTTCCTGCAGTGCTGTCCACACAAAAGTGACTATAGTCCATGATACAGAGTCCTTCAGTGTCCTCGCCATGCGACTCACAGAGTATGTCCCAGTCTGTCTCACACTCTAAGCCATTCTGCAAATCTTCCTCATACTCCGTCATTCACTTCTTCCTAGTTACGCCTTAATGACCTCAATCTCTTAGGCTCACCAAATACAAGTTTAACTTTCTATTCGTTTTTGGTACCTGCACTTATGCAAATACACCTTGTACTAGTCAGATTCATTTTGCATGTAGTATAACTGAATGACATTTATATCTTGATAAATGAAACTGGTCCATTAATTTTTAAAGAAGTATTGCACTGCTGAAATGAAATGTGAACGCAAAGGGGAAAAAGACTGTATATCTTTGTTTGACAGTGTGAGCAGCTGAAAAGATATTTGTACATTTTTGTACAAATTATTAGAGAGTGCAGTTTTATACACCATATTGTTTTTGTTCGAATGCTTTTGTTTTGCTGCAATTGTCTTGTTGATACTTTAGTCTGTTTTTCCTTTTAACACTCTTGCCTTTGTCCCTCTCACTTTGCAATTTATTTTAAAAAATGCTCACTTGTTCTTTGACCTCTTCTCACCTGCTTCCTGTGTGAACTGGACCAGTTCCTGTTTCATTTTCAGAATATTTCTACAGATTTTTTCTCCTTTTTTAAATTCCAAACTTGCCTTGCAATTGCTGTGCTTTTGTTATTTTTGGTCTGAGTCAGTAACTTCCATCCCAAACAGGGGTTAAATCTACAGGAACAGTTTTAAGTCAATTAGGAGGCAAGTACTGTGTAATTGGGTTTGTTATTAGTTGAACTGTCAGTAAATTAAAAATTGATCTTGGGGAACCAGTCGGAAAGAGGAATCATCCCTCTGTGGTGTTGATGTGTTGTATAAGCTGCATATGTGCTCAGTTGCTGGAATTGGCCCTTAACATGCTCTTACTGACCACATCAGTGGTATAGAGTTCCTAAGAGTCAAGGTTTGGTCCAGGGAAAAGTGCTGCTACATCACTAATGTACTGAACTATTCTAGTAACTAGTCTGATGCCTTACACAAATAATGTCTTGTCACTTATCCCCTGGCCTTACAACATCTGCACATGCTACAAGAATTCAGATCCCTTTAACTAGCCCCAGACCCATTCTGAGTGCTAGTTTCGGGAGTGTGGTTGAGCTTGAATTTATATCACGCCATTTATTCATGCACGCACATACTGTACATCGACAAGTGAATACTTTAGAGCAGTGTTACCCAACCCAGTCCTCGGGGAGCCCCGGACAGTCCACGTTTTTGCTCCCTCCCAGCCAATCAGGAACACCGAATACCTGGTACAGGTGCGCTGGGCGCTGACAGGAAGCAAAAACGTGGACTGTCCGGGATTCCCTGAGGACTGGGCTGGGAAACACTGCTTCAGTAAACAATGAAAAAAAAAGCTGAATTAATGTAACTGAAAGGCTTTTTCAAGTTTAATGCACTTTAAGTCCTTGGGCACTTTAAATGCAGCTGATTTATATAATTATGTGCATTTTATCTGTATTTGATTAGGTAACACCTTTTTGGTTGGAAGGAAAACATAAGATTCATGCTGATTCATCCAACCATAATATCCCAAGCAGTAGTATCCCATGTGATTGAACCTAACCTACTGTAGGTTGTTTCACAAGGCACTACAGACAGGATGTCAGTCTATCACTGGGCACACTTGCTGTTTCTTTGTTCTGCTCGGCCTGTTTCTTGTTTACCTTTCAAAAGAATGGCACCATTTCAGCTTCACTTTGCTGATTCTTCTTTCTCTACCTGTTACTATCTGTTTGTTTGGTGGTTCTGACTCTGCAGTGTTTTGGGTTTTAGATTTTCCTCAAGTCCTATTGATCTGCCCTCTGATCTCTTGTTATTGATAATTCAGTATTGACTTCAGATTGTGGATTAACTCATTCACGACTTCACCTAACCCTTTTGTACTTTCGCCTTTGGTGATCTTTGTAAATTTCACTGTGTGTGTGCGTTGACAAGTGTGTAAGGAGAGACCGCTATTCTGTTTTGTATTTGATAGTTTGTATTAGTAGTTTTGTGGGCCATTAGGGAGTTATGGAACTTGTATTTTACTTATGTTTTGGCTAAGAAAATAGGGTACCTATTCTTCTGGTAATGGGGTACCCTCAATTCAGTCTTACTGGGAGACTTCAACACATATATGGGGAGCAATAGCCTATCAGATCTAAAGCTGAGTGGTGAATTGAACTTACAAAGGGATCTTTTGAAACAACTGAAAGTCACCAACGTACTAGAAGGGTTGCAGCAAAAGCAATAATTGCATGGGAGAAGTTTGGAGAGAAACAAGTGGGTGGCCCCAAAGTTGCTTCACAAAAAACACTTGACACCTCATGAAGGGAGTAGTAGAAGCAAGGAGACTCCATCTAAAAGCTGAACCTTTGATTTAAGAGGAACAATGTGGATTCTACCCTCCTTCTGTGGAGCAGAACTCTTCTCCCTTGCCCAATTCTCTGTTGTAGGTCTTGATGAGCATCTTGAGTTCTAAGATCTGAAGGGACCTCAAATTGAGGTACTGTATCTTTGTATTGAGAAGAGTCAGCTGTGGTGTTTCTTATAAGGGTGTCTGTGACCTCAGATGATGCTAAGGTCACATCTCACGGGTTGGAGGCCCCAGGGAATGCCCAGCACACATTGGAGGGGCTATATTTCCCAGCTGGCTTGGAAACATCTAAGGCATCCCTAGAACAATCTAGAGACCATGGACTTGGGCAGGCCATCACCAGGAAAAGTAGTGAGATAAAGATGAAGAAAAAAAAAGTTGAAGATGGAGACTAGAAATAATGGGCCAAGTTTAAATATTAATCTACACTTCTGCTGATTAAATCTATTTTCACTCTTTATAAAAATTTAATTGAAGCACACCCAGTCTAGTGCACTTAGCCTCCTGATTCCTGAGTAGCTATGCCTGAGTAGTAAATGGACGTTTTAATTCAGTGTTTTGTCAATGGTTTCTTTATTGTCTAGTGCTGTGGTTTTGGCCTAATATCAGCATTTGGATTTGAAATCCTGATCATCCTGGCTTTTAATTTAGCAATACTACTTACTTCCCTCTAAGTACTCATTGAGTGAAGTGCCGAAGATAGAGGATAATGTAATGTATTTAATTCAGCACGGCAAAATAGTGTCAGATAGTGGTGATGTCACATGTCAGCCTTCACAGACATGACTGTTTTACATGTTTAATGTTGTTTGTCCTGCTCACTCAGTGCCCAGCTAACAATTTTTCATTCTAGGAACATTTAACCAAATGTTATTATTAAGGTATGAAAACATTATGTGTGAATGTGTCCAGTTTTATGACTGTTCCTGGAATTGTTTTCACATTGTTTCCAGAATGTTTTCTTCAAAGCTGCAAGAACGTCCTGAAAATATCTTGATGTTGTTTATTATTGTGATTTTGTGGCCTTAAACCATCACTATTTTCCAGAATATTTATTTCAGTATGCGCGTTTAATATTAAACTTTCAGTTAAATCAACACCACATCACAAAACGCTGCTGGTCTTAAACTTGACTAGACATACCAATTTTACAATCTCTGATTCAAATACAAAGTCAAGTACAGGTACAAATCAAGAGCCCTATTGTAATGATCTAAACCAAACATCCACTTCCAACTTTGACCTTTACATAATGTTAGCAAAAGTTCTGGTAACATTCTGTCTTAACTGGGTAAGTCCACATGATTATCATTTATTGTATAGTGGCTAAGTTCTGTTATATTTTCGGACAAGTTAAACTTGGTCAACAATCTTCTCTCTCCTTTGAAACATCACAGTTGACCCAAATCTGGCAAAAGCGAGTGGGGAAGTAGGCAAGAAGATCTTCAGATGAGGATCAAACTCTGCAGCTACTGATCTCCTCTGCACAGCCTTTTTTCCCTGGCAACATTCAGTCACTTGGCAATAAACTGTCTGATCTCCAAAGAAGGCGAATTTTACAAAAACACAAAGGGAACTGCTGGCTTTTCTCTTTTACAGAGACATGGCCGACCACCAACACGGCAGACTCTGCAATACAGCCTATATCTATCATATAGATTGGGAGAAGCCATCAACGACTCTCACCCTGTGTCACTCACTCCCATAGCAATGAAGTATTTTGAAAGTCTAGTGTTGGAATACATACAATCTTGATAGTCTGGATTTTCACGTTGCATACCATCACGACAGGTCTATAATGTGTAGAACATGCACTTGACACCATCATGCATCATTTGATCAATAAAACCTGCAGTGTAAGGTTATATCTCAGTTCAACGTGTAATACGGTAATCCCATCCAAATTCATCATCAGATTCTTCACTCAGTATTTCCCTTTGTAACCAGACTCATCACCTCCTCACCAGCAGACCTCAGCCAATGCAGCTGGACAGAAAGGTCTCTTCCACCATAATCCACAGCATAGGAAGTCGACAGGGTACTAAACCCACGTTCACTTGCGACTCTATACCCAGACACAGCTCCAATACTATGATGAAGTTTTCTGACGATGCCGCCGTCGTAAGTCTAATCGCTTATAACAATGAGCCAATTTACAGGGTGTAGGATAAATTCCTCACATTCCTGAAATTCCTGAGTCATGCCAGGGAGAAATAAAAGTATACGGATGTTGATTTCAAGAACCTTTATTTAACCAAACTTTTATTAAATTCGGTTATTATTGTACAAACGTAAATTAGTATCCGTGAAGTTTAATAGAACAAATATCGTACATTTATCCAGAAGACAACACATAATGCAATAATTAAGGCTTAAATTTGTAAATTCCAGATGCTGCATAAAACAGTCTTTAAAAATGTTAGTCTAATGAATTAAAAGAATAGATAGCAAAGGTCGTATATTAAGTAACTAGCCAATTTTTTTACAACTGCTAATACTGTACATGACTTTGTCCTCAAATGCCTTGTTAAATTATCTGCTCTAGGTAATTACAAGATTGTGTTGCGTGGATTCTTACTGAATCTACTGTAATTCAACCGCCGATGGGGAGAACTGGCCTAAGGGTTGCCTTGGTAACCTAAGGATAGGTGGTGCACAGCGTCCACTGTAATGGCAGTGACTAAGCACAATCATGGGTGCAGAACATACTGTATATGGTCTACTTAAAATGAATAATACAGGGAATATTAAAGTTAAGTATTGTAATAAATTCATGTATAGTATTCAAAATGTTTTAAGAGCACCATTGCAAATGATTTAAAAACAAAGAAGCGTCTTGAAAATTGCCAATTAATTAATTAAAATTTGAATTCTAACTAAAACCTGCTGTTTTTTTTTTTTTGCCAGTGTTGGACGGAAGAATTATTGTAATATTTTTGGATTTTTTACTTACCGGTGCCGTCTTCACAGATATTTGTATATGTTGGGCTACTTCTAAGTAGCGTCCAGCAAACGTTTTGGGCCAGTTGTGTTTCTCCCCCCTGTTCAGTCAGCATTACTGTTTTATGTGCCCCTTTCCGTTCCATGGGCATCCATTAATCTCATCAATAAAACTTTTGGTCCCATTCCACATCTTGACTGCCTCTTACAGGTACAATTTACGATAGACATTTTCATTAAAAAAAATTTTTAATGTATCAGACTGGGGATTTTAATAAAAAAATAAAATAAAAGAATATATCTGTTTCAGTTCGTAAACAGTTACGAAAAATGAATGAATGGATGGATGGATGGATGGATGGATAATGGATGGATAGATGGATGGATGGATGGATGGATATCTGTTTCATTGTACTTAAACTGCTTTTTAGAAACTATCCAGTTTTGAATCTGAATGTGGAGTAATACCATTGAACGCTCTGTAACAAACGAAACCACGCAAAGCCACATTATATGGGGAAATATCAGTAGGAAAAAGGTGGGAGGGGAGGATGGGCTGATTAATTATAAGAGCTACAGATGTATGAATCATGCCGGATGAGACTGGCTTGAATAAACAGGAACTTTTTATGGTCTCAAACATAGCCTTATGTTTTATTAATGCCCTTGGATTGAGCCTTGATGGTTCCAGAGAGAGAGAGAGAGAGATGCCAAGATGAAAAGCTGCACGTTGGTGATGC
This sequence comes from Isichthys henryi, assembly GCA_026776945.1. Lineage (NCBI taxonomy): Eukaryota > Metazoa > Chordata > Actinopteri > Osteoglossiformes > Mormyridae > Isichthys > Isichthys henryi. The sequence continues at coordinate 8,638,419 of JAODJX010000065.1, read as the reverse complement.
AAAACCCACTAGAAAAAATAACAAATGACCACAAAATATATGCACATCGGTATTATTAGTGATATTAGGCTGAAATGTCCTGCTAGTGGCCACACCGAGAAGAGTTTTCTTGACTGCTCTGTTTTTCAGGAACCAGTTTTTAGGAAAACCTCGGTGAATTATTTTGCTAGATGTACGTAGCTAGGAACACGTAGTTAGGAAGCTAACAGAACTGGAAAAAATGTGCATATTTAGGGAAAACAAGAATAGTTGGAGACAATGCAATTTCAGTTTTACTGCATGTAGCACATTTTTTTGAGCTGAGGCAAGACAACTATATGCTGCTTTATTTAAAACTGGACAGTACTTGACTTCACATTTTAATGCCACCATTCAGATGTGGAAGGACTTTCTCAATTTTGCATAATGTACTTTTTCTATATCAAAACTGACCAATTTTGTAAAATTCCACACTGTGTGAAGTAGCAGTATATTGTAATCCATTTTGTCAGGCCTAAGTGTGGCTCTTTGGTAATATAGTTTTGCCTCAAGCTATTTGACTCTTGAGTTATTCATGATCATATATTTGACCTGCCAAGTTGATAGGGCTAAGCTGATATTGACCATTGGTCTCATGTTTCATATAACATGGATGAGTTAAAGATAGAATACTGTCATTCTACCTGGACATGCAGCCTTACATTGATGAACATTTAAAACAGTTTCTCCGGCTGTGTCTGAAGCTGGGTTACTTGGCAATTTAATCCATGTCTCTTAAAACATTACTCATCAGGCCTATAAATATGGTAACTTGTCTTCCATGAAGTACATCAGACTCATACTTATTCTTGTCTTATTTATTAAATTTTTAGTGATATATTCTGGAAAATGATGAAGTTGATGTAATTATACCACGGTATTGCTTGTTTCCCTTCTGTTAGAAATTGCAGAATTTGTTGGTATTTTATTTACACATTTGGACAGAAAAATCACATCTGACTTAAAATTCAGCCATTCAGCTGAAATAAAATAGTATTTTCAGTAGACACATGTTGGAAAATGTTTAAAAGGTAGCTGATAAGGAAGGATAAAACCTTTAAGATTTAGCCAGTGCTGGACTCCATTAGATGTCTGGTCTGCATACAGCAGTGATTCATTTTGAAATTTAAAATCTTGTTATTTGGTTGGTTGTGCCAAAATGAACGTGCCTCTGTTGCTCCAGTGGGGGAGGGGTCTTAAGCAAGCTTGAGCTCTCCTGACGGAGGGACAGCAGAGGCCTTGCACGATAGTTCCAGTCTGCTTCCTGTCAGTGGGATGAGGACAGTCATGGACGGGCTGCCACACTGGAACGGAAAGCCACAGCTTATGGTTTGGGAATCACGCATCTCACAAAAGGCTGCAGCATCTACGTTTCAATCTTACAGAGATCTTATCACCATGAAAATCTGAATCTTCATCATCTTCATAATCATCATCATCGTCAAATTCGTAAGCATCAGTTTAGTGGCTCAGTGGGAGGCACTTATTCCTAGTATTGCGGATTCAAAGCCCGCTTTTGTGTCCTATGCATGGAGTTTGCATGTCCTTCCAAAGCCTTGAATGTTTCCTCCTGCAGTTTCATAGACAGTCAGGCCCAATGGAACCTCTAGTCTGTCTTTAGCAAATGCATGTATGTGTCCGATGATGGCCAGGCACCCTGTCCAGCGTTTTCCTCACTCTGCTGCGATATTAATTTGAAAGTTATCAATAATGTTATTAAGAAATTGAAAAGCCTGCGGTCAAAAGACTGAAAGACTTTATTATATTAGTTACACATTTAGATAAATAAAAAAGGTCTTTTGGTTGCAAGTAGCAGAATGGCAAAGATCTTATCAGCACTTCTGCAGTTGTGGAAGCATGTTGTAGCTGCTTAATTTCTGTTCTAGGTGGAAAAACCCGGAGACTCGCGAGTCCCATTTCCAGTGGGAAATCAGGGTAACAGAACAGAAGAGATAAGAGAGACCACTGCCCAGCTGAAAAAACACCAATATTTTTGTTTCAAATTATAAATATGAATAATTTGGATGCCTTGGCAAATTCAGGGGGCCTAGCACCTTACAAGGGCCCTTCAATATGTAAAATTTTGCGTGAAATTGGGCAGGGGGCCCAGAATTTACACTGATCAGCCATAAGATTAAAACCACTGATAGGTGAAGTGAATAGCATTGCTTATCTTGTTAAATTGGCACCTGTTAATGGTGCCATTACACACTCGCTGGTCACTATATTAGGTACACTATGCTAGTCCCAGGTTGGGCCTATTTTTACCTTCAGAACTGCCTTAATTCTTTGTGGTCTAGATTCTAATAGGTACTTGAAACATTTTGACATATGATTGGCTGATTAGGTATTTGCTTCAGGGGCGGCAAAGTGGTGCAGTGGTTAGCACTGTTACCTCACACCTGCGGAACTCAGGTTCGAGTCTTTGCCTGAGTTACATGTGTGTGGAGTTTGCATGTTCTCCCCATGTCGTCGTGGGGTTTCCTCCTGGTACTCCGGTTTCCCCCCACAGT
>JAODJX010000065.1:8614594-8632089 GCA_026776945.1 Isichthys henryi | reverse complement strand
CCATAAAATTTTTTGTTTTATTATGTATTATTTAATCGGTCCATACTTCAGTAATGTAATTTTAGAGTTTTGCATGTCGTTATTCTACAATGTAGAGAAAAATACAAATACAGTAAATATTTCTATGGGTAGATGTATCCAAACCTTTGACTTTTAGGTATAGAAGGCGCTTTCACACCACCGTAACATTTTTCTGAAACCAGAACCTTTTTCCATAATTAGGGAAAGATTGTACTTCCTCAGAGGCAGTTCCAGAACCTTTTTTAGTACCTACTGTACTTTTTGTTCAAACACAAACTACTGGGAGGCATTTACAGCAATACAGGGATAATATCACATGAATTTTTATTCTGTGGAAAATGAAAGATTGATCTGCTGGCCAGATTCGACATGAATCATAAACATGTCATGGGTCATATAAATAAAAGATAAATAAAAGGCTGCGTCCTGTTTTTATCATAATCGATCCGCTCAATAACTAACAAAACAGCATTGTTGTTTTGTTAGTGATGGTGTGGTTTTGTATGAAATTATATGTGAAGTTTCACCTATAAACTTTTTGTGTCTTGCATGCATATTTAGCATAAAGATCCTAGTTCCTGTTGTGTGGCGTGAAAGTGACACATGAAGGTGGGCAGGACCTACAAAAGTTCCTGGTGGAGACGACTCAGGGAACATGTTTGGGATCTTTGGTGTGAAAGTGCCTATACTCATCTTAAATTGTGACATTTACCCACATGATGTCACACTAGCATTAGCACTGTACACTGGCAATTTACGGGAATGCTAATTCTGAGAGCAGAACCATCATATCGCATGTCACAAATTTACCACACTGTTACGGTAATAGGCTACGGCCTCTTAGCAAGGATTCAACGATCACTCTGCACAGCCTGTGATGAAAGATATTTGGAAGAAGCAGATGTAATATTTTGTTTTCTCTCTTGGCATTCGATTTCTGCTAGACCAGGATACAAGATAGAGGGCAGTGATTTTGGAATGAAGTAACGCAAGCTGTGAGCAAAAGCAAGGGCGTCATTATCTCCAAGGACTAATGGGATTCTGAGCACAATGAACAAAGACGCCCCTGTGGTGTGGCAAATGAAGTTTCGCTGGAAATAGCATGAAGTCGAAGTTACTGAGAATAAGCTTCAGAGTGACTACAAGAACAATAATCAAAAAAGCCTGTTAGTTCTCAAGTTAAGTCAAAAGGACTTTATTTTTACGCTAACCATACTACGGCCCACGATGCAACATGCAGCGAACAAATGATAAAAGTGAAAAATGTGTGAAAACATTGAACAGTGCAAGACAGGGGCAGCTTGACTATAATCGATGGTAACAAACAGTGTAGCAGCAATGTAAATAAGGATAAAAACCAACAGTGTTAGCAAACTGAGAATGAATGAGTAGCAAGAGAATCAGCAAGGTTTTCAGTGTCCTGAGAGCCTTGGGGAAGAAGCGTGGATGTTTACCAACTCACACACAAAAAAAATCTGTCAAATGATTACTGACAGATTTGCATATGACAACTACATAGATGCTTCAGATACGGTAACGCTTAACATTGATGGCACCTTTATAATGCCTTATAATGCCTTCATAATGCATTCATAATGCAGCTTGTAAGTATACCTTAACATACTTATTCAGCTTTAATAAACATTAAGAAACATCCTATAATTAATATTACATTGTTATTATTATAAAATATTTGTTATTAATGTATATTAAAGTAGTTAAGGTATGTTAAGATGCTATGGTATCCTTACAGTACAAGCTGCTTAAGAATGTTCTACAAATGCATTAAGAAGGTGCATTGAATGTTCTATGAATACATTATAAAGGCATTATGAAGGTGCAGTGAATGTTCTATAAATCCATTATAAAGGCATTATGAAGGTGCAGTGAATGTTCTATGAATGCATTATAAAGGCATTATGAAGGTGCAGTTAATGTTCTATAAATGCATTATAAAGGCATTATGAAGGTGCAGTGAATGTTCTATGAATGCATTATAAAGGCATTATGAAGGTTCAGTGAATGTTATATGAATGCATTATAAAGGCATTATGAAGGCGCAGTGAATGCAAAGTGTTAGCAAATATACTTACTATACAAATATTCTGTAGTATGCAAGTTGTCCCCCTTACCATTTCATCTTCACAGAGCCACAGTTAATCAGAAGTCTATCCCCAGAAAGCATAGAAATGGGAAACACCTTAAATAGGAGACCAGTACATTGCAGGACAGACACCAGCGTACCCAGAGGAAATGCAGAGCCATGGGCTGGATTGAACCCCAAGTTGTGGTGTACCCCTCCTCCCCCTCAGAAGCACCATGTCACCCATGCCACTCTTATCACATAAATATTCACGGTAATAAAATGAAGTTTCACTTGAATCCTCAGAAATCTGAAGCAGACCTGTAAGGGTCTCTGAATTTTTTTGGCAGACCTTGACACAAGTTCTCTTAGGCAGCTGGGGAAACCCAACCACAGACTCCTTAAGTGAGTTTCTTACCTTTTTCATTTTTGTGTTGAATGGAGGGTTAATGTGTGACTCTGTGGGTGAAGAATCTGCGCCCATGAATCTGCGCCCAAGAATGGAAGGTCACCGGTTTAAATTCTGTTGCTGGCAGGGTGATGCCACCATTGGACCCTTGATCAAGGCACTTAACCACAGTTGCTCCAGGGACATTGTCTGCCTGCTGTCTGATCTCCGCTTCTATGTCGCATTGGACAAAAGCTGCCCGCTAAATATGTTAATCGAAAATTTTAAATTTATTTTTAAATAGCCCTTTTCAGAAGTAGTCTGAAGTTCGTGTGATGTTCGCCCGACAGTCTCACTTTTCCTACCCGTTTACTAATATTGTTATGTAATTAACAGCAGCATCACAGACTGTTATGATGTTGCCGATCAATAGGGATAATATTTTAAGGGAAATAAAACTGACAGCCATTTTTATGGACGTAATTGAAGGACTTGCAATGCCTCCTACTTTTTGCTTCTAAAGAAATCTTTATCAAAGATGGCCATCCCCAATATTCGGATTTTCAAATCCCAGGTGCTGGAAAGCAATCAAAACCGTGTTTAAATCAGCTCCATGTCCTCAGTGAGCTATCCTCTAAAGGTTCTTTTTTTTAATCTCTCCACTGCTTTCGTCTTTTTATTAAAGGCCTGAGCTGGTTGTTTATTTAAGGTTTGTTAGCTAACAAAGAAAGCACTTATAATTGGATTTATGAAGTAAGCCGTCTAATAGTTTTTCTCCCTTTTTCCAAATACAAAGAACCTATTTATATAGAATGTAATATCAATTACTGTACTTATTATTCATTTACTGAGTATCTCTCTTGCAATTCATGAATATTTATAAGCGATCAGGCTGCCAGTGGAAGAGCTGCCAGCACTGACTGTGGATATCTTTTGGTAACAGCCTTAAAATGATTGTTGCTCAGTTGTGAGAACACTCGGACTGGAAGCTAATGGGCGAGCAGCCCTTTGCCACACTGGAGGGCCGGATATCAGCAGAACATAAAATAGCGCTTCAAATATAATTTAAGCAAGGAGAAGTTAAGCAGCACGGTAACGTTTGGTTTGTGGAGAAATGCCTCTTGCAACTGCGTTCCCGTTCTTAGCGTAGCATGAATTTGTTAGCATAGTCGATTGGACTGAAAGAGTGACTCTCGTAGCTTTGAAACGATGGCAGCTGAGTGCATACTAATCATAATCAGCTTTATTCACTGAATACTTCACACATACAACAAATTGATTATGGTGGCAATTGGCTTGTGAAACATGGAACAACGAGAAGAGGAATTAATGTACATATACAGTAGCGCCGCATTCACAGACAATGCGAATATGCATAACAAGTATTGCAAAAGTCATAGGCGTTGCGTTTTCTGCAGACTGAAAGCGAATTAAATTCTACGATAGCAAATTTTCTACAAAATTCTACAAATTTTTTGTGCATTTGAAATATCACATGTAAGGTAACAGTAAAAGGCTTAATAAAATTTGTGTGTGTACGTGTATATGTGAATATCAGAAATATTATACTACAATAGTGGATTTTGGATTTTGCAACACCGTTAAATCAACTTCAGCTACTTTAAATAAAATAAATCGAAACATAATACAGAGCAAAAGAAGGGGTGTGAAAAGAACCAAAACAGCGTTTGTTATAAGGCTCCTATGTGTAACTATGTGGCCTGAGGCATCTGACTTCGGGTTCGAGTCCCTTCGTGGACAGATGTTAAGTTATCTTAGCCTACTGCTCTTTCTTATTTGAGGTGCTGATGGTCAATAAAGTTTACATCTTTCTAAAAACTAGGACCTTACATTATATCATGGGGGATCCTTGACTGTCCCAATATGGTAGACAAGCTTGTGCAAGACAATCAACATTCACAGTCACTGATGAAGCCTATTTTCTTTCCAGCGCTATGAGAATTTTTTCACAGTTTTCTTATGATCATTCTCAGGTGTTACCATGATTCAGGAATTTTCATTTCCTTCAATGGAATTTCATACAGAGATTCCGAATGATCATTATGCTGTACAGCACGTTCTTTAGTAAAATCTCTCTCCTTTATTGCCTGCATCAATACATACAGGCTGCATACTGGCATTGGGCAGTGCGTTGCTTCACACCTCTTGGACTGGGGTTTAAGTCTCTGCCACGACTCCATTCGTGTGGAGTCTGTATGCTCTCCCTATATTCTTCTGTGGTCTCCTCCAGATACTGCCCCCCCCCCCAGTCCAAAAAAAACATGCTAAGATTAATTGCAGTTACCAGATTGCTGTGAATGCTGTGCTGTGGTTGTTTGCTGCCTTAGGCCCCTGTGACCCTACATGTGGGTACATATAAGTAACCAGCATCTCAAACTGGCTTAAACAATCTCAACTAGTGATGCATGCCATCCTCTTTTTCTTGCCTTGCTTCTTTAACTCTTTAATTTTTATAAGCAATCAGCGAGTAACTGCAGTGTCTCCTGCTAAAACACTTTGAATAAGAGGCCCACAGCAAATTAATACCTTACAGATTGGACCAAATAACCTCACCTAGGGACACATGCAATTCACTTTTTGTTGTTCTCCTTTTTAATACTAATGTTCGTGAAAGTAGACCTTCTCACACTCATGACTGTAGATCTCCTGCATGGACGTAAAAAAAAAGGGCATCGCTATCTCCACCTTCTGAAAGCAGCGTGACATTACATGAGAATCAACACCATAAATACGTTCGGTGATATAAGAGAATTTGAAAATTTTTATATGAGGTGCAGCCAGCTCTGGTCTAATCGGGCCAGAATCTCGCAGTTTTTATAATGAATTCCAATTACCACCTAATTTGAAACTAAACACCAGATGTGGTGACTTCCAATTCCAATAATTCCTCGAGTAAAGTAGTTGGGGCTGAGACTCAGCCAAAGTGCATGCTGTCACGAAGCAGGCAAGCTAAGGCACTTATCTGCTCGAACGTGACTAACCTGGTTTGCTGTGCAAGTGGTGGATGGAAAGAAAATGGGGATCAACAGCCTAACTGATATCCAAACAAACCCTCCCACGGTGAGCTCCTTAGAAACTCTACTTAATTAATGACTCTCTTTGGTACTAATAATCCAGTATTCTCCACAGACAATAATCGGTCATACAGAACAGGACAAAGGGACAAAGGCTTGTATTCACTACAGTATCTCTTGTTCATTTTCCCCTAATAGTGACACTTTTTCCTAAGCATTGTGGGACAGATTGTGGCTGATTTAAGTCAATTACCAGGGTGTTTGTGTTGCTCCAGTGAGGGATTTTCTCCAGGGGTTTAATGTGGCCTGGGCTGAGAGTGTAATTGGAAACACTGGTCCCATCAGTTATAGGTAAATAGTTAAAGAACTTTCCATGCACAGGCTGTCAAAGCTCCTCAACCCCAAAGCCAACCTCATAGGCGTGGGAAGACGTTCCGAGTTCAGTTTGCTGAAAATCAAAACGCCCAAAAGACTGGTAGCCTTTTTGGAGAATGTCACCTCTGATACAGTAAGTACTACAGTATAATTCCCTACAGCATTCTGACACAGCATTACCGCCAGTGACCAGTAGGGGAGTCGAAGCACCTTCAGAGCTGCTTATTCCAGCGCTAATGCCAGCTCATATGATCACTAACCCATCACGCAGAAGTAGCGTCCGTTCACCTTTCTAGGAACAGTTTTCGCAGCTTTTTTCTGTCTGCTGATATTTCTTTCTTTCACCTTTAAACATCCATTTTCATTATCTGTCCAATTTTGCTTCAGCTACCACCCGTACACTCTCACGCACACATTGTTATCTCGGCCACGTGCAGCCCAGTGCTCTATGCAGGCAGAAAAGTGGTCATAAAATTATATGGCTTCCATTGTATCCATTGTTCACTTCCAGACCACTTATAAATATTCAACCGCATTACAATCGCGCACTCCATTATTATTTAATGGCCACTAAGGTTGCGGTGAATTTTTAAAGGGGGGTCAGGCTGACTTAGAATTCTGAGCAGTCATGGGGAAAGACCCCTTCCATCACAACCCTGTTATGGATTCACCTCTGCGGTGTCAACAAGGTGTTCCCAGCTTGCACTGCCACTGGTGCTTAGAATGCTCAACCTCACTTTTCCTGGTCTTAGATATATGCATTAGCTTTTCTCTTTCTCTCTCTTCGCTTACCGGCTGGTGGCGTCGACAGAATTCAGATGAGACTGATCCTTGCGGAGTAGACAGGCTCGGTTTGACAGATCCCAGGATGTTTCGCCTATCCCTGTCCATATCGGAAATGGCAGCTTTTTTCACTGACGTTATACAGTATTGTTTGACGACGACTGCCATTTGTTCGGAAAATAACTTGTAGAATGTCTTCCCTCTTCCTCTCATTTTGTCTTTTACAGCAATACCTTACTACCAGTCTGAAGAACCAGAAATTGACGCGTAATTTATGTAACGCATCGGGTTTGTATGGTTTTATAGAATTTCTTCTTTTACTATACATCCATATATCTCTTGTGTGTATGAAAACTTATCCCACAATGAACAAGTATGTTTGCTCTTAATTATTCTGACTCCTAGTCCTGGAAAAGGTTGTCTGTGAGAATCATAGGATAAAGCACACGTAGGAGCAGAGGCCAAAACACACACACACACACACACGTTTGTATTTATATTGCAGGACCGGCGGAGATTAGCATATCCCAACATGCTCGAGGGCGATTGTAAATAGCCCCTAACTGTGTTATTATTAACACGTGTAGTATTTCATATTGTTGCATGCGTGTCTGCCTGTGTCATACAGTATGTAAACCATGCACACACATGCACACACACAGACTGGCACACATGCACATGCAATGCAATCACTCCTCTGGGTTGATTGCGTTGCATTCGGGTCTTTATTTGAATTCATATTTCGAGTAATCACAAGAACACTTATGAATGATACATCTTCTGGGTTTGATTTTCTTGTGTGAAGAACAGCAGCGTGTATTGGGGTTAAAACCTGCAGAAACACATGGCTGGGATCTTTTGTGTCACCTTACTGTGAGACCTAGAATAAAATGAGACCTGGCTGCAATAATAAATCTACCTTTTGTCTCGGTTCAGCACAAATCAGTACTTTATTTATTTAATTATACTTAAAAGTTAAACTATTGTGCCCACAAGAGGGGTCAATGCAGAAGGTTCTGGAGCAGTTCTGCAGAAGCCCTGTTTAATGATATTGATTGAAGGCTGCAGAGCTAGAATTGAAGCCGGCTTTCTGCTCACACTGATTCTATAAGTCTATTGTTGCATCTCTGCCCTCCAGACCCCATATTCTCGATCACTGTTGTACGTTTTTGCTATGAGACTTCAGTTTAAATGAGAGCTTCTCTATACGAGGTTCATCGACCGCCTCTGGGCGTCACGGAGCTTATGAGACTATAACGCATCAGCCAATGGCTGCCGAGGCATATCAGATCAAAGTCAAATGTGGCTTTCGAGAAGGAATATGCAAAAACCTGAAACTGAGACTTGGGGGGGAAATGAAAAGTGCTTCAAAACACCGTCGTAACATCCTGTCAGGATGGGTCAATGATTATTACACCCTATAATTTATTAGGAATCCTTGGAGTCTGAAACTGTAATGGGTTTGCGGAGAGCATAGCTCATCCTGCTGTGTAACTCTTTATTTTAGCCTCCTGGGTTTTTATTGACATCAGAATCGCTGATCATGTAAAGCAGATCCTGTACAGCTTCTGGAAACCGCTGGGAGTCCGCTTCTGCTCAGTCACCGAGAAGCACGGAATAGCATATGCTGTGGAGCACAGGCCACGGCACAGGAGAACCAGAGCAGCCATCGTAATCACGAGCGCGCCTACATGCGCTCCAGTCGAGCGGATCGGGCCGCTGGAACATGGGGACCCCCCCGCCACAGCCCTGTAGTGCCCCACAGCTGGGTGATCATGCTTTCACGTCCTGATGAGATTTTCAGTGGCCTCTCCTTCCTGCCACATTCAGGGTGGATCGAGGTTTCTCCATATGGTTTGACAGTGAGAACAAACATACTCATGCCCTGAAATTAGACTGCAGTGATTTCCTGGCAAAGGTCCATAATGTGGAACATTTATTTTTTAGATACTTTAAAAACAGCTTAATGAGGTGCCCTGCGATGGGCTGGCTCCCCATCCTGGGTCGTTCCCTGCCTCGTACCCATTGCTTCCGGGATAGGCTCCGGACCCCCCACGACCCAGTAGGATAAGCGGTTTGAAAATGGATGGATGGATGGATTTAAGAAAGGGAAATAATTGTATGTCTACATAGATACTGAATCCATTCAGATCTACAGTAAGTGACGTGTCCTCGGAAACGTACGACAGTATTTCTCATGATCGCCATAATGAGCTGCAGGACAATTAGCTAAGAGGAGGAGCGGTATCTCGCGCCAGGATCTCTTCCTTTTTTTGTGTTCTCAGTCTCTTCCCACTTAAGACACCTTGGCAACTCTGCATGCTGTAAAACCTGGCACCTACCGTAGCAGTCGCTGTCAGTGATTCATCGTGTTTTGCTATTGCCAAGGTCAGAGCGGAGTGCGATACATGGACATCATGGAGTGTGAGCTGACTGTATTTAAATGACGCAGACATTTTACAGGTAGCTGGTGGCAGACAGGACGACATCCATTCCAGGACAGTGAAAGTTATACGCAAGAACTGGATGTAATCCTTGAACTTACAGTACAGGCTGGGTGCTTTTTATGACACTGGTAGCAGGAGATAATATTACATTATGAATTAGGTCCAGTCTCATAACCATTATAAGGAAAGATTTATGTGTTTTACCAATGTTCATCTAGCAGATGCAGTTGAATAATGTGTTTTTGTCGGTCTATTCATCTCACTACAAGAATTTCAGTGTATTGATTTTATGGGATTAATTTGCAGTCACTGCAATTCATCCTTGAACGAAGCATAGTTTTCTTTGAATTAACTTCATTTAAATTATTATATGACTATTATAGCAAATGGGAAATAAGAAAAGAGAACGTGCCATATAAGCAAGAAACTTGAAAGATAATAATGATGAATAAATAAAACCATGGTCAGGAAAACACATCTACATATATGACTGCAGACTTACAAAGTTGTCAAATAGTTCTATTGAAAAAGGCACAAAATCGTCAGTGCTTGGATGTGGCAATTTAGACCACAAACCATGATTTGCACGGATAAACGCTCTTTTACGAATATCCTTATTTCATTACTGCTTCATTTAAATACATTATATTATTTTGTTTTATCATACAGTTGTAACCCTTTAAAAATAACTGCAAACCATTCTTCAGTTTGTTTTATATCATAAATGCTTTAATTCAATTAAAAACCGTATAAAACATATTGCACATATTAAATCAATTGCACTTCCTGTTACAGATACAAGTCTCTCTTTGCTACAGTACAAGTATTACAGAACCCTTCATGTACAATTGTATAGGTGTGTAGAGTGAAGGAACAGCCAGTAGCATGGGATTAGTGTGAAAACTGAGTTACTGACCCATTACCCAGCAGGGCTCTACGGAGTTTCTCAAAATCCCAAAAAAATCTAAAACCAAAAAAAATTTAATATCCATGAACTGTAAGTTCTGAAGATGTTTCATGCTAAAACAGGAGCAGTCTTTGCTCTTTTTGTAACCCTGATAGATTTTCCACAGCATATACCCTTAGTGGCCACTTTATTAGGTACATCCAACTATTTCTGGCTAGGACCCACTTTTGCCTCCAGAACCACTGCAAGAGTAGATGAGTTTTATGTTCAGAGAAGCCACTCTGTACAGAACTTGTGGCTTTTCTGTTAGCTTTAACAAGTCTGGCCATTCTGCCCTGATCTCTCTCACAAACAAGGTTGTTTTCAGCCACAGAAATGCCGGTGACAGAACCTACATCCTCTTGACCCTGTCAGCTTCCTGTAAGGGTTCAGTCACAGTCACATGACTGGCTGTTTGCAGGATCAAGTTGTTTGCATTAACAAGCAGGTGTACCTAATAAAATGGCCACTGAACATAGAATTTCTGGCTGGAAGTATTTATTGTAAAAAAATATTTAATCAGAGTAGCTGAGTGTAAAATGTCAAATGGTTGATTGCTATCTAACCATAAACAGAGATTACAATCAGATTAGTCATGTCACCTGTTTGGTACTGTAACAGGAATATCACCATTGTTAATCTTAGTTTAAGATCGATGCACTTAAATGTGAAACTAGGAGAATTTAACAATAAATGATGCAGCGTGGGCCTTCCACTATGAGGTTATAGAAAACTTTTGAGGGTTTTTTTCTCAGATTACATCATTTAGTAATACAATAACAGCTGATTCAAATCTGAGTTGTCTGAACAGTGAGAGAAAATGGCAACAGACCACCAGTAGATGTGACTAGCTGGTCAAAGCAATAGACATCAGTTCAGTGCATTTTCCTGTTAGAGGTAAATGGGTCGGCTTGTCATTTGACAGAAAGTTTCATTGATTATTTAAAAACAAGAAGTGTCATAATAAAGCTTAAATATTTGTTTTAAACTTGTTTGCAAATTCCAGTTAAATTCAAGAGGTTGAATACAGTACCTTAATAAAATACAGCTCACAAATGATCTTTTTTCTTTATTACCAGAGTCTAATAAAGCAAAAAAAAAATAAAAATTAAGTTTGACGTTTGCTAACATATTTCTATTTTATATACTTGTATTGTTCAGAAAATACACTGAGATGCCTAACCTAAGTATTATATAAAAATATTCGCAATTTCTTCTTATTTTTTTCAGTGAATGACTTGAAATTCAAGGTATGTGAAGATTTTTATTCTTCGAAGTATGAATGACATTTTCACTGTGGCCTTCTTTTGGTTTGTTTCTGTCCATGAAGCCACCAGAAATGCGGTTTGTCCTCAGAGAAAAGTGGAAAAAAATCCCAAAAATAAGTTAGTAACTTCACATGGGTTCCAGGATAATACATTATATGTTCTTGCATGTTTGCGCCAGAGAAAAACATCTCTCTCTCTCTCTCAGTGTGTGAACACATGTGAACATATGTATCTGTATGTCTTGTGCACACTGCATTCCCTCGTGGAAATATCCATCCATTTGACCAGCATGGAAAGTAAGTTGTGCTTTGTCGTGATGCGTTTACAGTATGTGCTGTTGGGGAGGTTTGGAACAAAAACCAAGGCTTCGCCCAAATAGTCTGTGGTTCCCTCGTGCTTAGCATAGTACCCACGTGTAGATGAACCGGAGACAATGAGATGCAAAACAATGGCAGCAAACTCGTAAATACAACATGACCACCGTGACATTTTGCAAAAATAACAACAATAATCACTCCAAAGACTTCAGTCTGAAAGAAAGAAATAAATAAATAGATGGATGAACGTTAATCCAATTTGGTTCTCACCTTGCTGATCTGCAAATAAGTTGTGCATGGTGAAATTTCACGCCATGCTTCTGTAAATTAATCGCAAGTGTGAATCCATTTTTTTTTTTCTTTTAGGCGAATGCGATAAAAATAGAAGACTCCGTGAGTTCTTAGCTTGTTTTTAAGCAAAGATAAACAACTTGTTTTTAGTTCAGCACTGTTTGGTGTCAATATCCAGGGACAACTGATAACCCTTCTTTGAATAAAAAAATAAAAATTTAAAACAGACTGGGCTCGAATCTTTCAGAACCAAAACTGCAGACGGAACAATCAAGAAAGCAGGCTTTCAAAGGAACCAGAGTTTCCAGCGGGCATGCTTCTTGGGCTCTGTTTTCGACTTGCGTTTGGGCGTGGAGGTGAAGGCTTCATGAGAGTAAGGCAGAGATGGGAGCTGTGCGTCCTCCATAGGACAGAGCCTCTTCATCAGGGGCTGTAACTTGTCCTCCTGCTGCTTGAAGTCCAGCTCGACGCTGCAACGACAATGACACGTTCAGTGAAATGCATGAGATGGCAACCCAGCAATCATCTCCTCTGGCTGGCGTCTGTGGTTTGTCACGAGATACGACCCAGAGCCTTTTCTTTTTCCATCTTCTGCAACCCATATCTTATATTTTGAGGTTGAGTGCTGTGCTCACAGAGCCAAGTAATTAAATTGGGAAGCAGATTAATATTTAAACTCGATTTATGGCTACATGGAAAGAAAACGTAACATTCTCAGCAGTGGAGATTCAAGTAAAACATTTTATCTGTCACGATATGTAAACTTACTCCATGGGCTATCAGAAAAAATAGGCTTATATCATACATCTGGAGGCAAAGCAGAATTGCTATATTGTAGATTTTATTCAACCAGTCATTCCCTCATTATTATGAAATAAAACACCTTACCAGACAACTTTTTATGGGACTATATGGGAGTTTTATTACAAAGAAACAGAAAACTTATAACAGTAATTAATGTATCGGTCTGCTGTAAACAACCATCATCCAAACAGTATGGGGCGTTTCTGCTTGCTTGCACAAGTAAATTCTCCAGAATGTTTTTCTTCACAATTACTTGAATAAATTATCTGGTCAGGAAATCTTTGATTTCATCACATTTGGTGCCGGTTCAGTACCTTGTGCTGCAGCTGTTTCTTTGGGAATGTTCAATCAAAAAGACTCGATTCAGGTCTTACAAGGAAACATCAAATGAACGCGTGTGATTCCAAGATACGGTTAATCTGGTCTGGGATGTTGAATTTAATTTTAGTGGCACATAAGCCAGTAGAATGCCTGGCAAATCATCCACGTGCAAGTGCAGTTTGCTTAGGGTGGTATGTGGTGCTGTGGGTTACGACTTTAGATCTCTGATCAGGAGGTTGTTGGTTCAAATCCTTGGACTGGTGAGTCCCCATTGGGATGCCTATAACCCCAATTACTCTGGGTATTGGGTGAGTAATAACTGACTGCTTTCGCAATTGTACTTTGTTTTGGATAGAAGTACTTGCTGAACAAATGATGGGATTACAGGGAGAACCCCTTCTACAGTAGTTGTTGACTGTAGAGTATATCATCAAATGCTAGTATACCAGTAATAAACTATTTTACCTTGCTGACAGAGAATCCATAAGAATCTGTGATTCCCATTTAAATATTCTGATTAGGTTGTGCTTGGATGTACAGATAAACACATCTACGCAGTCTTGCATATTTTTCATTGTCCCTCCGTAACAGTTCATCTAGCTGATTCTTGCCTAGTGCAATGTTAAACACAGAGAGTAACAGTGTCACTGCCAAGAATTAATCTCTTGAAAATGTCAAGAAACCAGGAAGTGATGGTGAATAGCTGAATAAATTAATTAAATTAAAAGAACACTCAGAATTCACAGCATTTGCATGATAAACAGGGTGTATCGTTGGTCATCATATGGAGTTGGAGTAATTATTTTTATCCGTCCCCCCACAATTTTTAAAATCATGATTATACTAATGTGTACTGTAGCGCAATAAAATAAATTTCTTTCATTAGCACCGAATCAGTGCAGATATTCATTAGATAAATGTGGCTCTTTCACTGAAGTGTGGAAATTATAATGAGCCATTTCTGTTCTTTTTTGTTATTTTGTAACCATTATGCCTTTGTTTAATTGCATATTGTGGGGGTGTTGTAATTTAATTAAAATTTTAACTTTACAATATAACTTTAACTCCGCCACTTCTTCAAGCTGTAGCCTTGAAAAGTATAAACTAGGCAAGACCGCTCTTTAACCTGGGAAACATGTTCTGTCAGCTAAATGGAACACAACCTGTTTAAAATTCACACCCACTCTCACTTTGTGTTATTTCAGAAGTAGACTATTGGGCAAAATGACCAAATGCATTTTATGAATCACTCCCTTGGGGGAAAGCAGCCATATCTCAAATGAACTCTGCATGGACCCGGGGGCCACACACAGAAATGGCACTGCGGAAGTTCGCCAATTCTCTTAATTCGTAGATGAGGATAAAATGGGCTTTTTCTCTCTAAAATATTTTGAAACAGCACTTTGAGATTTTTTTTGCAGAGTACAGGAATTCAGAAGCTGGACTTCCCTGAAGTAAGCTGAGAGATGAGGGCATTAATTAACAATTTGTTATTTTATTATTCTTAAGTTCTCCAAGCTGTTCATCTGTATGGAAAATTATGTATGGAATTATTCAATTACATGGATTCCACCTTGGTTGATCTTCAAGAGCTGTATAAATAATGATAATGCAAAACAAGTAAATATAAAACAGATGCTCAGCATTGAGGTATTTGCAAAAAGGCCTGACAGGATGAGCAGGTAGTTATTAAGGAATTAATCTTTTGGGCTGCGGCATGTAATTAAGTTGTTAGTGACTGAGTGTGTTAAAGAAAATGTCAATATTCATGCATCTTTGGGCAGGTATAATACAGGGACAATGGGGAAGATGTGCACACTGTTCATATAGAAAATGTACATATTTTCCAGATGTGAGTAGCTTTAATGCTAAATATCATGGTGCGATGGACGATGTGAGCACTATAAAAAGGAACAGGGAGGGATTGAAACCCATAACCCCGGGGGTCAATAACTAGCAACCCACTGAGCCACTGCAGACCTACATCTGCAACGGAAATCTGTTTGTTCATTTATTTTTGTTTACCAGCTAAAGCTACAACAGTCCTGCTTCGTGCCGCTTTATACTCTACACTCTGACATCTAGCGTAGCGTTCAACGAATGCGGCAAGTGCATCGCCTGCTTTGCAGCAGCACATAATGTGATCGATACATTACAGCAAACACCGCCGGCTGCATCATGGTCCCATGCATAACAGTGGCGACATGCCTTGCTGAAAATCTGTTATGACTGACAGCAGGAAATTACTATATTCATGTTGCACACCGGATAGTCTGTGTTAGTATTATGTATAATTGACCTCAGGTACAGCTCAATTATATGCTAGACTGGTTTGCAGTGAGTTATACTGCACACAGACACACACACAGACACACACACACACAGACACACACACACAGAAGTAAGTCAATACTCTTCTCTGAAAATTAGTAAAAACGTAATTTGTCTACTTTGAATTCAAGCCATGAACTCTCCATCTTATACACTCTGCATATGCCCACGACTCTTCCAGGCTGACAAAACATTCAATTCAGTGTTTGCACCATTGCCAAATGCTGCATTTCCATATATAAAGATTAACTTTAATTTCTACTTCAATTGTAAAGGCAAAGCTGATGCCGGTTTAAAAGCAAAGTGACTTCTGAAGAGAAGGTTGGTTGCTTATATCCCAGATGGGGTGATTGCGTTCGTGCCCTTCAGCAATATGTTAAACTTTCATTGCTCAAAGGTATAAACCGCAATTTATAATTTCAAAACTATGATCTAGAATAGAAATAGAAACTGGGTACTGATGCGTGAAGCATGTACTGTATATTTTATGGCAGATCAAACATAAGATGTTGTTTTCACTACCGAAGATGGGCTTCTAGATATAATAGTTATCAAAAAAAAAATCTCTGGGACTCCAGCCAGCTCTGGAAATTGATCTGCGTAGAACTGACTGGAAGCAAATACAGTGATCAGTAAACTGTGCACTCAGCTCATAGTAATTAGTCCACTCATTCTTAATCATTATAACTAATTCTTTCCGCCCTGTATTGGATTACCTGCTGCCAAAAGATGCCAAGCATCTTTCAATATGTCTGGATTATTGGTTAGAGGGAGAGAAAGTCAGAATTCCCCATTCATTATTGCAAATGTGCTGCTTTATTTAACTGCCCCAACAAAGCTGTTTCAATATTGGAGATTAACGAAGAGTTTGGCTTCACTGTTTAATGAGATTTATATGTTATCTGACAGACATAAGCAAGCAGAAGAAAGCTATGGGAACTGATGGGAGATGTAATAAGATGCAAAGAGGATTTGACTATTTACCTTTTTGGATATTAAAGTTGTCTATGGATAATACGTGTGTATCCATTCTCTGATATTGTCCGATTTCTGGAGGAAATGTAATTTTAGTAAGTGAATTGGTTTTGGTATGTATACGGCTTTATGCTTCTTTGCTGGTTTTGCTAACTGTAGGGCATCAAAGCCTACATGTACATGTACATCATTTGCCCTGTTTTTATGCTGTGCCAGCTCTGTTCATTTTACTGTAAGTATATCTGTCTTCCTCTTTCAATGTTTTAATGGTGCGTAGTGTCCTCCACTGAGAAACTGCTTGTTTTCTTAACACTCTACCTAAGAAAATATGTATATTTTAACATGTAGGAAAAAGGAACTTAAAAAATGGAGGTAACACGCTGGTGCAAAGTGTTTCAACTGGTGAATGTAGTAGCCAGATAATCTCAACCAGCATCATGAAATGCTTTCAGGGAAATGTTCCGGAAAGAGGATGGGTCATCATGGCTTAAACCAATCATGTACATATGAGCTGAAATGTGGCCTAAAATGCATTTTGGTGATTTATTTATTATTTTTGCATTTTTGTGTGTTTTGCGTTCATTTACAATTCTGGGTAGGCCGTTTATCACATATAACCAAGAGACCCGAGCAAACTGAAAACCAGCTAATAACTAAAAGCCACTCATTTTACTGACATTTTTAAAGGATTCATAGAATGTTTATTAAACTACTGTATATAATTAAAATTGTTTTGGATACTGCACACATATTTTTTTCCTGTAATTTCAGTATGTTGTGTGTATGTGTGTGTGCATGTCCCCACAATGTAATGAATACCCATTTTTTACCTTATGGGGACCGGTTTCCCATATGGGAAAACTCTATTTTATAAAAATCTGTGACTGCAATGAAAAAAATAAATGCAAAAACTGTTGGTAATGGTCAGGGCTGGGTAGGGCTTAAGGTTGTCATAGTTAGCATTAGCATTTTCCCTATAGAAATGAATGAGCGGTCCCCATAAAGATATGTTTACCCGACATGTGTGTGTGTGTGTGTTAGGTTGAAGAAGCTGTTATTAATCATTTATTATCATTTCTGTATAATCAGTAATGAATGTAATCATGTATA
>JAODJX010000065.1:8598206-8614494 GCA_026776945.1 Isichthys henryi | reverse complement strand
AGAGTGTGGTTACCCTTGCGCAAGTAAAACAAGAGTGTATGTCTCCCATTTGTGATGTGTGCAGCAGTTAGGGTGAAGAAAACAGCTTCTTCAACCTAACAGTGTGTGTGTGTGTGCATCTGTGTGCGCATCCCACCTGCCTGAAATTGCCTTGTTGCCCTTCCCTGACCCTGTCTGGGAATAATAGTTGGAATATGGATGGGGATTTGTGAACCCCCCCCCGCCCCCATTGTCCCGTCATAATGAAATTCAATGGGAAGTGATATGGAAAATGTGTGTGTGTGTTTGTGTGTGTGTGTGCGTGTGTTTGTGTGTGTATGCGTGCGCGTGTGTGTTTGTGTGTGTGTGTGCGTGTGCGGTCGTTTAACAAAAGTTATCACTAAATTTGTTCAAGAGTATTGAACACAGACACAAAAGGCTTTATCCTGGGAATACAGATCTGAAATGGATGTAGCTACTGAAATCAATTTCCAACTCTGCCTCATTAGAAGTTGTGGACATCCTGAAAAGATAATCATCTCCTCTTTGAAGATACTCAAAAGCTTTTTTTAATGAAAGATTCATTATTCTCTGCAATACCCAACTTATCAGTATGTACTCAAGGGACCGTCGTGGGATTTGCCAGCTCTGTGTGTGCTGCCTTTTCAACGCGCAAATCTGTATATTTGTTCCCTCCTGGTGAATTCCCAGAGTAAGTCATCTGCTTGGTGCCTCCTTTGAAAGTATTTTAACCTTGCGCTTCATTAAAATCTCTGCCCTCCTTGGTGAGAAGATGCTGATTCTCCAGTCTTATACACCAACCCCCCAGCCCCCTCAGTCCCCCGCCAACTCTAAGAGCCGGCCACTGCTCCCTGTGGTACCAGACTGTGGGCAGAGAGGAGGTTGGACTCTGAAAGGAACGTTCCATTTCACATAAGTATCTAATGACTAACTTAGACGAACTGCACCTCCTGCCACATGTTATCAACAGTACGTTTACTCAAATACAAATATGTTTTTCAACTAATACCTAAGTATACTGCACATATATACTGTATACTACATGATTTAGCTGTTTATTCAATTTAAATAATTGAGATCTGTTGCTCAATGTCTCAATAGTTCTCATTTTAGCACAAATAGAATTCGAAGCCTTTCTTGAAACACATCTACTACATACATGCTCTGCTGTTATTCTTTGTCCCGTGTTTTGGTTCTGTTGTTTTTCTGTTAGCTCTGTTTAAAATTCCATGTATGGACTCAGATATCAAAATAAGTGAAAATCATCAAAATGACTTAAAATTATGAAAATGCTAGAGCGTCGAAATGTTGGTGAAAGATCCATGCTCATGAATTTTTTCCCCCAAGTCGATCATAGTGTACTACGTCGTGTGTGTGTGTGTGTGTGTGTGTGTAAAATGAAGCTTCTGACATGTCAAATCATTTAGACATATCTTGTACTTAGATCAACATATTAGGCCATATTGCCATAGTCTGAGATAATTCGATTATAAGATTTTCAAGATTAACAAAGCAACAATAAGCATTGTAGCTTAAAGCGTTAGTCTTAAAATAAATTGAATCCATTTAAATCCTCTTTCATGCTATGATGGTCTTTAATTAGACTGTGGCAAATGCGCTGTATCACATTAGTATTCCCAGATTATAGATCATTGCGAAAAGGAAAATGTGATTACATTAATCATTTGTGCATGCCAGTTTCTTTTTTTTTTGACACTGCGGGATGCATAAGTTTGTCATGAGGACATCAGGAACAACCACAACAAACAAGGGGCTGTTCTATGAAGCCTCCTTAGGACAGACACCCTGTCTGTACTCTGGAAACTTGTTTCAAGATAATTCTGCTGCTGAGAAGCGATTGATGCGCTAATTTGTTAAGCTTTTAGAATTAGGTGATCAGTGTTGACACACTACAGTACACAGTGCACAACAATGAAATGTGTCCTCGGCATTTAATCCATATGTGACATAGTAGTGGGCAGCTAATTCAGCGCCCGGGGAGCAGTGCTTGGGAGCGGTACCTTGCTCAGGGTAACTCAGTGGTGCCTAGCTGGATGGAGATTTGAACCAGCAATCGTTCAACTATAAGAGCACTTCCCTAATCATTAAGCCACCACTTGAAAGTAGTACTGTGGTATACATCTGTATTAGTTCAAATACAAATCTGCATTTGAGTAAACATAGTGGTTGAAGCACCTGTCTATTAAACAGGGGGTTCTGGTCCCAGCAGTTCCTTGTGTTGCACGCCCAATTTCAGGTGGCCTGTGGTTCCTCTTTCCCTTCAGATATTTCCCCCTGGGATTAATAGAGTACATCTTAACGGGAAAAATCATGTAGCTCAAAATGTCTTCTGACTCAAGGGTGCAAATCTATAGTTAGGGGTTACAGTTAGGTGCCACAAAGAGTCCGTTTGCTTTCAGTACACATTTCTTTCGTATAGAGCTTTGGAGCTACTGTGGGATAGCAGGCATTTCACTGTAATTTATTCTTTGTCTGTAATAACATCCTGCCAACTATCAGATTAAAGAAAGTTACCTTACTTGTATGCTTCAAGGTTTCTTACTAAAACGGATCAGTTTAAAGCCATTCAAAACCACAGCAAATTATTAAAGACCAAAATGAATGATTCAGTGTTTTGCCAGATTGAGGTCTGTATTTCTTTGGATAATGACAATATGTGCTATGAATTGATTCAGACCTTTAGCTAAAGGGCATGTCACTTTCTCCCAAGAAGCAGTGGATTTTAATGATATTAAATGCCTCGTTTATGGAGCTATGCACAAATTTACATAGCAATTTGCACATTTGGTAATCGCAAAAGGATTGCCACTAATTATGTCAGCATATTTTTAATATGCTCAGTTATAAAAAGGAAAGCTTCAGTTGTCCACACTTCACATACAGTAAGAGGAGATACTGGAATTCATTTACCTTGAGGTAGATAAGCTTGAAAATTAAGTGTGAAAACAAGAAGTTGCCATTGCCTAAAATAATCATACCACACAGTTGACAGATTTTCAGATGAATCTAATTTAGACTGTCCATACAGAATCAAATCAATGGAAGATATATACTTTACAGTAGCGTTCATGAGCTTTGAATATCTCAGCATGCCGGCGAGTGCTTGTACATATCCAGTGTAGTGTAAATACTTGTTGTGTTGTGTACCTGATTGTAGCGCATACTCTTACCAGTGTTTAGAATTGGTTCTTACCTCACGTTTTTAGCACTGTGTAATCATCCTACCATGTGTGAGCCTTCCCACCTCTTCTGTAACCTCCCCGCGTTTGTCCGCCATGTTTGTCTCCCTGTTATTGTGCTTGAGTGTGGTGATTTGTGTCAGTCTGTGCTGTGTCGTCCTTATTCGCCGCCCTCGTCATGCCTCAGACTACCCAGCTCTACAGTATGTATTAGGGTGAATCCACATTTACTGTATTATTTTTCATATTCATCATTTGACACGAAGTACACCATGAGAGGCTCTACCGTGTTTGACAATTTCTCAGGATGACCGTGAGTTCTCACGAAACATCTTCACTTCAGTGCCACTTGGACTTCAGTTCATAAATCGTTGCATGATAACTGCAACATTCCACCTCACTCTTCAGGAAAGATGGATCCAATCTCTGGACTGAAGATCACAGAACGACTTTAGAGACTAGCTCAAGGGTCAAAATATCAAGGTTTCATGTTAGTAATGAGTAACCCCCACAGTTGGGAGCTGAATTTTATGAGTCTCTGAACTAGTGGAAGGTGCTGAACATCTACCGGCACACTGTACTGTAAGTATATCGACATGAGAGGGGAATTGAAGGCCTAGTTTTTCAGACATCTTGGTT
Source organism: Isichthys henryi (assembly GCA_026776945.1). Taxonomy (NCBI): domain Eukaryota; kingdom Metazoa; phylum Chordata; class Actinopteri; order Osteoglossiformes; family Mormyridae; genus Isichthys; species Isichthys henryi. The sequence goes on along the minus strand of JAODJX010000065.1, from coordinate 8,610,655 downwards.
TATATGACCTTCACTAAATCTACTTTCCCGTTGGCAAGTTCACGACAGCCCATTGTTTAATATTGCATCCTCTCTTTAGAGCTACCATGCCAGCTGCATTATTTACACTATTCTCTCTCTGCCCGGTACCACAATAAAAACCCAAGTGCACTGTGTTACATTGTATCAGCATTTTCATTGACAACCCAATTGTGTCTTTAGTTTCTCTCTGGAATGACTCCTTTATGAGATGCATAGTGCTTTCAAAAGCATTCTAGTCAGCATTTTATTTTCATTCAAGTTTAGAGCAGGAAAGTTAACATTTTCATCAGTCAACTGTTGTTTGCCTCTCCCCCATAATTGGAAAGCACATGAATTACTGTACATGCATGTGCTCTAACATTAAGATAAAATGGGTATGTATGATTTTTCTTTTCCGTACAAAGTATCATTTTGCTGATTGTAAAATTGTCTCTGAAAACCCTATAACACATAGTTTCGGACGTGTATAGGCACCAAAATTAGCCTTCAAAACTAAACACACCTTTCCACACAACCTCAGTAATGTTGGAAAACGTACAAGATCGTGCAGCTTGAAACAAGCAAATTTCCTACAAATTACGAAAGCGGTGCATTATTAAAGAACAGTATGTGGCTCCAAGCCTCTCATAGTGATCACTTACATTCCTCGCTTTGACACTCCTAAACCAATAATCTGCGAGATTTTTTAGATATGTGGCGAGTGAGAGTCACACACGGCGCTTATTGTGCTATTTCACTTCTCAAAACCCTTACAGTACAGGCTGCCATCTGTTCACTGTCACGTACTGGCATCTGCACATTTGTACCTCCTATAAACACTTGCTAGATCCCTTTTCTTGGACAAGCGAGGCTTCTCGCCACAAGGTGAAGTTGTCAACATGAAGGCAAAAGGGCCGACAACACGGCAATAGAGAGGAAAAGTCTAGCTGCTGCTGGTTCTTGAAGACACAAACCAGCTGGTAGTGGTAGACTATGGTAATAGTTATCCTATACTTTTGGCAAGGTCACCAGTACTAATTCTGGATCAGACCTCTTAACAAGGTGCATGAACAGCAAATAAAAACATTTGCCGTATAATTAAATGACAATCGATCGACATATTAAGACACATTATAATGATAATTTAGGATATTTCAGTAGTCATGCAATGCAAGTAGGATATAAAAAAGAAATAAAATAAAAAAGGAAGTAATGGTACAAACCAACCTGTAGATAATACATGCGCTGTTTCGACACGTGTCACAGTTGGTCGTGTCCTGTCCGGTTCGATAGGAGAGACTGCAAAGATAAGAGTATAAATGAATAATTATAACACTCGTTTGGCTGCTCCCTCCCGATTTGTCCACCCTTCCATTTATTCTGTCATCCTTTATTTTCTGGTAAAGGAAAATCGGTCTGCAATCTTTTATAGCATGTGAAATTTATACTACTGTGTATGATAAGTTAAGTTGCAATAAATGAAATTCCTGGATAAGCAGTTTTATCTGTGCCTACTGTTGTTTGCACCATAATCGGTACCAGATAATTGTAATAAGGCTCAATAAATTTAAAACTAAACATTACACTGCATGCATTATGTCACCTACATTTTTATCCTTTTGTAGTGACCTTGCTTTAGTTGATCGTACTAATTATAAGGCTAAACAGTATCTTCTGCACCACTCTTCAGATGTCATCCTATATATATCCTCTATATATATATATATATATAAAATGTTAGGATATTAAGAGATACATGTTTCCAGTCTTTAGGTTTTATCCTTATTTATAAAATGGCATCAATGCTCCAGCCTGGGAAATGTACTTTTTTGCTGATGTCTCTTAAGGTGTGACTTAAATTTACTGCTGGGAATTGATCACTTGTCGCTTAAAATATGAGGGTGACACACATTACTAGTGGCTGCAGCACAGTAAAGTTAAATATTTCTATTCTAATACATTTTTAACCATTTTGCAGTTAAATGAAATCTCAAAGATAGAGAATCCCTATCCTTTGCAAGGCACACACGCATGCGCTGTCACTCTTTGCAGAGGTACCAATTAGCCTACCTAGATATCTTTGTTCTGTAAGATGAATCCTTAATACACAGAGGAAATCCACACATTATGGGCAGAACTTAAAAACCCCACACATGCAAAGTGGCAAAGGGCTTCAAATGGCCAATGCCAGAGGTGTGAGGCCAGAGTGTTACCCTGGATTGTTTAATTATGAAATTTAAATGTACGGTGTTTACATATATACATTTACATATAATATATAAGCATGCATTATTAAAATCCATAAATATAATTTTGATAGATTGTATCATTAGAAGTGAGGGGGATCTCAAGATGATTAAATTTGTAGATCACATTACATTATTAGCGGAGGGCGGCGGGAAGGCATTTAACGACACGCGGAAGATGAAAATGGAGAAGGACGAGTGCGAGGACACGAGGACGTGCTCTCAGATAGCAGTACACCCTGAAATTAGAAAAGCCTCACCTTCCGTTATGTGTTACAGCGCAGCCAGGGATTAATGGCAGGAAAGCAACCTGTCATACCATACCGACCGCACCCCCCCCACCCCCACATAAACACGTGTAATAAGGTGCCACTGCTAAATAAAGACTAATCAGGACAAAAAGAAAAAACAATGAAATGAAATGCAGATGCCTGCATACCTAACATACTGTAATATAGCACTTATGTCAAAATAATAATAATAATAATAATAATAATCTCCCTTCTGTAATAACAATTTAATGAACTTTCAATGCATATACTTGCATGTCTTTCCCCATTATTTTTCATCATATCAACTTGCAATATATCATACCGCTGAGATGAACCTGGAGCTATTTTGACCTACAAGACCCCAAAGTTCTCATGAGCTACAGCAGAATGTGCACAGTAATTCCTCCTCGTCACTGGAATCCGGATACTGCTCAGGCCCTTATTCCGGGCAGCTGAGAAGTGAGCTGTACCAAACATGCCTCAGTGTCCCTATCGATACCCGTGATGGGGATGTTCAGGCTAACGCTGGCAGCCTGCTCCTTCATCCAAACAAAACACATTCTTCGTCAGAAGCTATTACAGCATGGGGCTTACCTCATATTCATAATTAAGAGAACCCTGGGTTTCATAAAGCATCTGCAAGTTTGCACCTTATATACTGTATTTGCATTTTCAATGCATTTGTTTTTTGATTGAAGAAATTTGATATCTTTCTGAGGGTGGGCAACCCAGAAGGGGGGAGGTTTGGGCTATTTCAACAGCCTGAAAAAAACCTGGAACATAATTGGGTTAATCTGGGTTGGGTGTCAAACATGATATGCTTGCATGAGGCCCGAAATCTCTAGCCGCTCCCCTGACATCAGTGAACGATCAGCGGCTTTGTGTCCAGGTTTCTTCTGGAGAGTCAGCACATATGTTACGTTCTGGAGACCTTAAACACATCTTGGGCTTCGTTAGGATAAGGCTTCACAAGCCATGTTCTGTACACCCCGTGATCAGGTTGGCAGCCCAAAACAAAAGCAATATTAAAAATCCTTGAACAGGATCTTCTAGGAATCTGCTAGTAGGTCAGGATTTGGTGGTGCCCGGTGAGATTGGCAACAGTGAAACGTTTTCGACAATCTGTGGCCAACGGGGGACCCCTGATGCACGTGATCATTATCACACTCTGCACGAAAATGATTAACTCAGTGTGTTTCTGTCATTCCAGATCAGACTGTTCATTACTTACTATGCAGCCACAGTGATGCAGACCCTGCTGAGATAAACAACCCGGTTCTTTCTCACAGATGTCTGGGGGAAGGTTTGCTGGCCTTGCTTATCAAACGTACGCAGGATGCTTGCTCAGAGCCCTTTAATAAGAAATGTGTAGCGTGTGAGGCCAGCGATGGGCATGAAAGTGAAATAAAGCTTGCCTTACAACCACTCATTGCACCCAGAATTCGACTATTCATACGTGCAACAAGTACCAGTGAATTGCCAGTGAATTATATGATATCAGGCATGCATGTAATATCGGCCCTTCCAAAAGCTTAATGTAATTGGCTCCCCTGATCTCCAGTGGGCGGCTTTAATCAGTGTTTAATGCAGGCCGTCACAATGCCCCACATGCAAATATGCAGATGCCATTGCAAATTCAGCGGAAATGGCCATAGAGAGTCTCTGTCTTTTACAAACACAAGGACTGTCTACACTGCATCGGTGCAGTGCCACTGAGAGACCATGTTCGGCATTGCCAATCACAGGATGCACTTTTGCTTTGTATGTCAGCAATACCTTCGGCATAATTTTGATCAGTATTGTGTTTAAAATTTGCCCATTACTGCAGCTTGCCTTGCAAATACATACTATGCCTGATGCTAACGTAGAAATGTCAGCACATTTCATATTTTCATTATTTCTGACACCTAACTGAGATCTTCCGTAGATTCGGAAGTTGATCCCCCGGGAAAAATTTATATTACACACATGACACAGCTGAGAGCATCTCAACACCAGCATTCGAAAAGCGCTCGGATCTCATTTCCGTTGTTGCAGAAGATTGAGATGATAGGAAATGGAAGCTGATATGATACATACACATATCAAGAGATTAACTCTCCGCGACAGAACCAATTCTTCCCAAGTGTAAAGCTTTCAGATTTATCATTTAATTCAATTTGGAAGGCATTTATATGATCCTACCTCAAGGTTTTAATTTTTATTAAATGGTCTAGAACCTTCACTCCTAATGTGAAGGAAATGACAAAAATATACTTTCTTATTATGTACGGTATGGGGAGTTTCCATAGCCAAGCAGAATTGCGCAAATCCAAATCAATGTTATATGCTACTGTCACGCCCACCAGGGCGGAGCCTGCCAGTTACGTCGCAGCGGTCCAAATTGACAAGCAGTTAAAAGGCAGACAGCCCAAAGGACGTTGCGAAGTATTGAGCCAATGTCATTGAACCTTACTGAGTGATCTTTTGTCTCCGGTCTACCCTCCTTCCTGTACCCAGTCTGTTTGTCTCGTGTATTCACCTTACCTTTTCTCCGTCCCTTTCCCAGACCCGCTCCCGAACCTAACCCTTCCCTCCTGCTGAGACCGGCCTGTCCTGTTCCCGCTACCCCGTGTGCTCGTGCCCCGTGCATACTCGTCGGACGGATTACCCAGCTCCTGACCCACGCTTTCGGACTACGACCATTCTCTTTGCCTCTGGCCCCTTTTGCTGCTGCTCCAGTGCGATCATTAAAACTCCCTGGTGCGCGCATATCTGGATCCTTGTCCTTCTTTCCCGGCCAGTATAACAGCTACATATAATGAACAACATACAAACAATTTACTGTTGTTAGGTGATGTCGAATTATGCATCGGAAATATTTCAATTGTCTTGCATAGTTAACCTCCCATGGTATCAACTGCCTTTGCCGGGCGTCGGGGGGAGCGTACGTATTTATGAGGGTAAAGGGGAGTTCGAAACACCACGGGAGCATTTCCAACCTTTATTTACAGCTAGCCGGATTTCTAATAAATCACACTCACAGGGGTTAGTATCCCGGAGCAGGCAATTGTGATGATCAAGCATTCGGAGAAGACGTACGCCATAGTGTTGCTGAACTCGCTACTCGGGAGCACAATTGCATGCTGTTACTGTACCTCAGGCCTGTCTTTCGAATCGCTGTACATTTCCTTGATGTCACAGTGGTTTCTAGAGGGGAGGAGTCATGCTTGGATTGGCTGACTTAAGTAATAATGGAAATAAAATAGTTTGTATCTGTCAGTCGGAAACTACCAACAAGGAAAAGCCGTTTCCAGTACAGTCCGATGTCATTTCGAGGACAGAGGTCACGGGCAATAGGGAACATCAACGAATATTAGTGTGGCCTATGTGGGTTTTTACACATTGGATTTGTCATTCATTGGAATTCATTCATCCTTACAAGAAATAAGCAAAATATGTGTTTACCGCATATAAATGAGGACTGGATGTTGACTTGTTATAAAATAGCAGGCGCTTGAGCGATGCAGACTTCTTCTGTCTATTCATCTTTACCAGCTGCATTTAGAATACATGACTTGTATTGAGCACATGCATAAATCTTGCATGGTTCCTCTCACAAGGAGACGGAGTTGCTGGTTTTCGTGTTAAATGAACGCCTGTTATGAACCATGATGTACGAAGAGCACTTTCTGAGATTCAGACTAACGGAATTAAATGGCACTAAATCAAACAGAACTGTAAAATAAAAGAAAAACTGCCAGCACTGCTCAGTGAAATGCTGAAGAAAAGCCCTAATCTTGTGGTGCTTGGATAACGGTACAAGCAAAGCACTGTAATAAACATGTATTCCTATTAGGGTTAGATTCAGAGGCACTGAGTGACCTACATTTCTGTTGGAGCATTTCCCAAGGCGTGACAGCCAGTAAACAATGTGTATTATTTAATTTGTTTTGTTTATGGGTGAAACTTGAGCAGTGCCCTTTAACAGATACACAGAACTAAGGTGTAGAAAGCAATGAATCACTGTACACTCTAAATGAAATAGATAATTATACATGAAGGCTTCTTACCCTTCCCTGTGGGCTTCTCCCTTCTCCAGCTCTTGAATGACTCCCAGAAGCACTTTGATGGTCTCCTGGCTTGAGCTAATCAGGTTCTCCATCACCTGCAGCTGTGCTTTAAGGTCCCCATCCTTAGCGACGGGCACGATCTGATGGCACGGCTCGGGCGCTCCTGTGGCAGCCCTCGATAGGGCCCTCGCCGCCTCGGCGCCCTGCAGGGCGTGGGAAGCGAATGTGGCTGCGTGACACCGCAGCTGCGTGGCGTGACAGGTGGCGGGAGGCACGGCTTGCGACTGCATCTGCAGCCCATTGAGCTGCGATCCCTTTTTGCGCTTTCCCTGCGCGGACGGGCTCTCCAGGCACTCCACCTGCGTCAGGGAGTTCCATGCGATGGGCCCAGTCACACCCGCCGCTGGGTCTTTACGCGGCGCACCTGGGGCTTCGTCAAAGTTTAACAGCTGCCGCTTGGCAGACGGGTACGGATCCCCCTCTCCCCGATGTAATCCTTTCTGATGCCCGGTCTCTGGACCGAATATGTGGAACTCTGCATTTGTACTGGAGTCCAAAACATTCGGTAAGTACTGTTTGTCTTCTGGGCAGCTCACCTCCGAGTCCGGGCTCGTCGGTCCATCCGGACAGTCGGTGGTGGAAAATGGCTCCGCTGCCACCGTGCAGTTGTTCGTGTGGAGCAGCGCTTGCGTCCGATAGACACCCCTCCCCACCGACTGCATAGCCTCTCCAGAGCCCACTGTGGCTTCTGGAACTTTCCTGGCAGCGGCCAAACCGTTGCTGTGCCCTTTGAAACTCTCCACAGTAGCGGCATGTTTGAAAGTGTGGCCCTTCTTACGCTCGAAGGGGAATGTCTGGTAACGCTTCCGGAGGTCGGGCGAGGTCTGGACGCCTGTGCTCCGGGTGACGTTGGGGATGGAGCGACGAGCGGGTACCGTCATATATTTGCGGTACGGCGCCCTGCAGGAGGCAGTCCTGCCGCCCTTCCCGGCTGCCTGGCAAGCTGCCTCGCGCTGCTCATTCTGTGCCTCGCAGATGTCCTTGAAACGCACCTGCAGGGCCTTGTTCCTCTTCCGTACCTGCCTGCTAGCATCCAGGGAGTACTTCATCTCCAGGGACAACGACGGGGCTGCCTCAGAGTCCGACTCGGAGTTGGTGACTATGCATTTGCTGGCCTCCTTGCTCACCATTTTTTCCTGCAATAGGAGAAGCCCACAGCGTTTACAACGGACAGCTTGAGAGTGACTGTATTGTATACAGTAAGGATACCTGGCTAAGTCAGTTTTTATTGGACATAACAGCACCTTTCTGTCAGAGCTTTTTCTGCTGCGGAGTCCTTAAAGACCCTCTGTGAAAACACATTCAATATATAGTTTACACGTTTATAAGTTCGACAAAAAAATTGCTTTTCTTAGACTAGAATGTCATCCAGGATACTCTCTAGCCTCGTGCCCTGCGCTGCCTAAAATTGGCTCCAGGCTTCTTTGTGACCCTGACCAAGGTATTTAGAAGATTTTCAAGATCCACATTTATTTTATTTAGCAGACGCTTACATCCAAAGCGATGTACAAGTGAGACAAATAGCACATGGCACTCATTCGAGTGTCAGGGAGTCGACTAGGCATACAGTTAAGTGCGGCTAGGCTGAGCTTCTGATGAAAGCCCAGGTACAAGTACAAGCAGCCCTCGAGAAAGACGTGCAGTGGATACACATCTTCCAAAATAGCAGGAACCCAACGAGACTACCACAGTATTCAAATCAGCAGAACGTGCAACATTAAGTACGTTCAGGGAACATGAACAGGCACAGGCTAGTAGATGTATTCCTGCAATAGAAGAGCCCTGATACATTTCTTGAAGGTAGAGAGGGAATGGATGGATTGATGGAGATGGATTTTTTTATTAGTTTAAAATACACTCTACATTAAAAAAAAATACTATTCAGAAGCTGCTAAATTTGAGGATTCACATTAGTGCCTCACCTTGATTATGATAAATATGCTGACCCAGTAGGGAAATGGCCTCATCTGGTACTTGCAGGGTCAGCTTTGCCCTCAGCTCTGTGTGTGCATCATGTTTTCATTGTGTTTGCATGTTTTATGTCTGGTTACCCTTGCTTTCCTTTCAAAGACACTCATTCCCAGGGGGTGGGATGTGAGTGTCCTGCAAAATAACTATCTTCCTGCATCCAATCACCTGGGATGTGACTCAGACTTCCCACATCACTAAATGGAATGCCCGAATAGCCATACCTTGAATCTTTTATGCACATTTTTATATTAATGTTACAGATCTCCCTTGAATGTGCTACCATTTAAAAAAAAAAATAAAACATCAAGACTGTAAAGATCTATCAATAAAATCTGTCAGTCCAAACATGCAGCCTGACAAACCAAATCGGTTAAATCAATGTTACACTTAGAATTGCAACTGAATAAGACTCTCCTGCCTACAGTAATACTTTAAGAAGCGTCTTGAGCAAAAAGACTAGCATGTGCACCATATGTCGCATGGTGCAAATTTTGGATATCTGGATAGATTTATCCTGCTTTTCGTTTTATAAATGATTCTCAGCCAGGGCCTTTTTCCAACATTCATGAATAAATAAAATGTACTCTAACTGTCAGTGCCAAAAAAAAAAAAAGAATCTGAATTCATTATTTTGAAATCAAGAAATCTTTAATTTATTCCCTCCATAAGTCTACCAGATCTGTAATTTCGAAGCACCCCTACACTGTTGTTTAACTTTAATCAAAGTGCGATCATTTATTTCTGTCATTTATCACTGCCCTTTTCACTGCAGGCATAGCAGAGCAAATGGTGTCAAATACCAGTGGAGGGAAAAAATGATCCCTGCAAAAGTTGATCGACAACATCCAAGGTAAACAAAACAAAAGTAACTCTGTGTAGCTGAAGATGTGTGTGTGTGTGTGTGTGTGTGTGTGTGTGTGTGTGTGAAAAGGACTATTAAAGCCAGCAGTCACTGAGTGAGACAGATAACTGAGGATGACGGATGGCTCTTCTATTGTCTGTAAAACTTGTGTGTGAAATATAAGCGATGGAACGGCGCCCTTAGTCTCGGGGTGTCAATAATCAGCACCCTGCCTCTGTCCTACCCAAGCCTGTGTTTGTTCTAAAACTAATGACATAGACTTTTAAAAAGTTATTGTTAAATCAAATAGCTTTCATACTGCATTTATGTTTCTGTATAGTGGAGTAGGCAGCCTTTAAATGAACAATTATCCTCACAATAGGTTCAGCTACTTGCTGCTACAAAATCAGTTTAGAATTCCTGAAGCTAGTTTGGCTTTTAACGTTCCCTACATGTTTGCAGTCATTTCCTTTCCTACTTTGCATTCTTTGTTCGTCATGACAATAAATCACTTGTCAGAAATACTGTCCACTTAAATCTCAAATTTTTATTGAAGAATTATTTATTAAAAAAGGTCAGTCAGCCTTTGTGTAGGAACTATTTGTTGTGTTTCAACATCTGTAATTCTCATAATCCCTATTATCTAATCATGTCACAGCTATAGAATATGCACAAAAGCCCACATGTATAGAGCTACTGATCTACAACCACCTAACTTAATCAGGGGCATAGGAATGCACACACGTTTGTATTGATATCTTTGTGGGGACCTTCTATGCGTAAAACCCTAATCCCAACAATGACGACCTTAACCCCGACCCAGCCTTAACCTTAACCGTAAGTAACCAAACAGAATACAAGACTTTTGGCATTTTAATTTCTTGATTGCATTCTCAGATTAAACTGAGCTGCCACTTATGGGGACCTAAAAAACTGGTCCCCACGACATCAAAATAACAGGTTTTTATCACATTGTGGAGATATTCGGTCCTCACAATATAATATATATAATATCCAAGCACACACATATATATAAATGTACATATGCAGTTGACTATATAGATCTGCCCACAGCTGGACCCAGATACAAAGAGATTTAGCAGATGTCCTTCTAACAGGAGTATATCACCCTTGGAAGCACTTAATGTGAGATAGCACCTTCCAGCACCTTCCATCACATTATGTGCATTGCATCTGCTTATTTCATCCCTGCAATCATGGCTTAAACAACCCCGCGAGTATTCAGACCTTGTGTTGCCTCGATCTGATCAATCTATTCTGCACGATTCAAAAACACCGCATGCCGGATCCTGTCGGTCTCAGCTATTATACATTTCTCTGTTTCCTAGTCTCTTGCATCCAAGCAGCGCAGCACTGGGAGTGTGGGAATCCTTAACTGGTCAGAATGGCCGGTACTGTTCAAAACGAAGGTGCCTCATCAGCTTCAGAACCGTATAAAACTGGAGCAATTGATTTGGTAAGGTAGAAATAAACAAGGCTATTATCTGGAAAGTCAAATAAATATAATATAACAGTGATATGCCAGTGAGTGATGGTTTATTTGAAAAAATGTAATAAATGTCTACAAATAAAAGGGCATATTATATTTAAAACAGAATTGTTAGCTTTCATTAATGCTGCAATTTGTCAAGGTGCCCTTTGGAACAATGAGATACAGCAAATAACATTATCATTAGGAATTTTAATCCCATTTTACAGAAAAAGGCACCTAAGTATAAGTAGCATAGACAGCTTCAGTATGTCCCAGTGCATTCCAGTGAATCCCAATCAAATTGCTTGATATCAGCTTCCTGAGAAAAGGCTAGAATAACCTATAAAGCTTTATTGTGAAGGATATGAGTTGCACTTATACATGCAAATGGAATGTCATTATGTAATTTTGCAACTTTTGAATAGCTTCTTGCGGGTGACCGAGGGCCACAGGATATACCGCGCATTCTAATCTCTGCAACTTGAAAGTAAAGGGTACGCTAGTGGATCTGCTACCTTAGGGTCAGGCGACGCATTCAATTTTAGAGCGAGCATAAAAACCGAAAAGTTTTATAATGAGTGTTGCGGATTGAACTGATTCTTATACTGAGAATAATGACTCTTCCGCCACTGTGCGCCTGATTCTCGTCCAGCTGCAGAACTTATGCATGTGCTATTTATAAATCCACGTTCAAGCTTTCAACGCATTTCTTCCAAATATTGCACTAATTTGACATGGTTTCACTAAGTCTGAGGGCTACAATAATATTCGCTGCAGCGTGTTGATTACGATAAGTAAAATTCGTTTGTTAGCTTGTTTAATATGATTACGTTATTTATGTTATGGCTTGAACAACAGCAGACACATTAGATGAATCAGCCACATAATTTGCACACAGCCTCAGGGTAGCATGTTCTTCCATGTTGTCATCTGCTGAAACCTAGATTTCCCAGCACAAAACATTAGGCTGCAGTTCATTTTCTTTTTCATCACCTCACCACACTAGTTGATGACAAATTACTGAAGCCACCCATTGTCGCATCGCTCCTTGTGCCGTCACAGGACTTTATCTGCAGGATGAAGAGAAGCTTGCCCAGATCTTTGGCGCAGGCCATTGCCAGCAGGGACTGAACAAGCTGCGGGTTGCTCCTGCCCAAATTCGATTTGCCCTGTCTCTCCAGGATAGCCCTGCTTCAGCAGTACCCCTTTGTAAAAATATTAATGTTACATTACTGTTCCTAAAAGCCATGAAAAGGCAATGGAAATGTGTGACTGCAGAGCTTAATTATTGCTAGTCAGAGCAGAAAGAGATCATTTCCCCCGATACAGCAAAAATAAAGCATGGCAGAAAAAAAATATCATGCCCATAAAAATGGAGAGTATGAAGCAGTCTGATCATTTAAATCAGGTCTAAATAATGGCATGAAAATTCAGATTCAAGGGGCGGCATGGTGGTGCAGTGGTTAGCACTGTCGCCTCACACCTCTGGGACCCGGGTTCGAGTCTCCGCCTGGG